>VZUA01024725.1:0-25702 GCA_013401035.1 Horornis vulcanius | reverse complement strand
GGACAGGGTGTGTGCACCAGGATTGAAGGAAAGGATTTGGGTTTGACTGGTTCCCAGGCAGGTGTCAAAGATTCAACACTGGTAGGAGCCTGCTCAGTGCAGTAAATATGTTTTACCTGAACTCTGCTACTTGGCAGGTTTAAGACTATTCTGCATTGAAATCAATAGTTCATAAAAGAGAGAGGTCTGAGCTGAGGCAAGCATTAAATTATTACTTAGAGTCGTCTGCTGCTGCATTCGCTTGCATGCTTTGTGTTTTGTAGGGTCTAGGAGTGCATTGGGTTTTTTGCACCTGGATATAAGGAAAAGCTTTATCCCAATCAAATCTTTAATCAGTGGAACAGGTTGTTGAGAGAGGTAATGGGAACTGAACCTCATGCAGCTGACCCTGCCACGAGTAGGAGGCTGGAGTTGAAACCTTCTGAAGTCCTTCCTGACCTGAATACTCCTGTGCCTTATATTGAACTTATCCACTGAGAGGGTTTTTTACCTCCCTCTGATTATACAGAGATAAAATACACAACCTTCAACCCCCCAAGTTTGTCAAAATGTGTTATTGCAGTCGTGTGTGCTCTGGTTACCAAACTGACACACAGCAACACACATTTCAGTGTGCTCAGCATCAGGAGAGGCATTTAGGATTAAATTATTGCTGTGAAGTGTGTGTGAACAGAAAGAACAGGGCTGGAGGGGTTCACCTGTCCCTACAAGGCTCTTCTCATGCCATTTTACCCATCTGTCCTTTGCCAGCACTGTGCTTGGACTCCTTTCACCTTCCCTTTGTGCACACTGAACACAGCTGCATTTGTTAGCAGCTGGCATTTTTGCTGGGCTAAACAAGAAATTATTTTAGCCTGCTTTTACCTCTTCTTAGGGGAGAGCCTCTTACCACCCTCCTGCCTGCTCTGGTTCTGGTCCTCACTGAAATCTGGGGTGCAGCTTTGCAGCTGTGTCAGTTCCAGGTGCCACCTCCTAGCATTTCTCCCCAGTTCCTGTAATGAGGCAACAAATGCCTGACTTCACATTTTTACATCATTCTCTCACTTTCTCCCTCTTTTCTTTTGTGTTTTCATGTATTCTCATGTATTTTACAGGCCTCCCATCTTGTATTCTCATGTATTTTACAGGTTTCTCATCTTGTATTCTCGTGTATTTTACAGGTTTCCCTCATGTCTATGTTTCTGGGTGTAGTGGTGTGGTGCCAGGTGCTCACCAAAGCCTCTCTCTCACTCCCCTCCACAGCTGCACCTGGGAGAGGAAATATAAAGAAGGGTTCATGGGTTGAGGTAGAGACTGGGAGAGATCCCCCATCACATATCAACGTGGCCAAAACAGGCTGGAATTAGAGGCATTAATTGAATTTATTACTTACAAAATCAGAGCAGGATAGTGAGAAGTAAACCTTTGAAAACGGCTTCACCCCACCCCTCCCTCCTTCCCAGTGGTGCAGGGAGATGGGAATGGGGATTCTGGTCAGTTCATCCCCCCCCATGGCTTCTCCCACTGCTCAGGCACAGGAGCCCTTCCTCTGCTGCAACCTGGGGTCCCTCCCCCAGCAGAGTTCTCCAGGAACTTCTCCAAGATAATTCATCCATCCCACGGGCAGCAGCCCTCCTCCATCTGCTGCAGCATGGGTCACTCTGCCATGGGCTCAGTCCTTCAAGGACAGGCTGCTCCAGCAGGGCCCAGGGCCTCCCATGGGATCACAGCCTCTCCTCAGGTACCCCACTGCCCCAGCAGGGCCTCCTCCAGGGGGATCTCTGCCTCCCTGTGGATCTCCAGGGGCTGCAGGGGGATCTCTGCATCCTCATGGATCCCCAGGGGCTGTGGGGGGATCTCTGCATCCCTGTGGATCCCCAGGGGCTGTGGGGGGATCTCTGCATCCCTGTGGATCTCCACAGGCTGCAGGGGGATCTCTGCATCCTCATGGATCCCCAGGGGCTGTGGGTGGATCTCTGCCTCTCTGTGGATCTCCAGGGGCTGTGGGTGGATCTCTGCCTCTCTGTGGATCTCCAGGGGCTGTGGGTGGATCTGTGCATCCCCCCTGGATCCCCACAGGCTGCAGGGGCACAGCTGCTCTCCCTGGTCTCACCAGAGGCTGCAGAGGGATCTGGGCTCTGGTGCCTGGAGCCCCTCCTGCTGCTCCTGCCCTGCCCAGGTGTCTGCAGAGCCGTGCCTCTCACGTGTTCTCACCCTGCTCCTCTCTGGCTGCAATTACATCTGTACAACAACTTCTGTTTCCCTTTTTCCCCTCGATCTGTTATCCCAGAGGCAGTACCACCATTCCTAAGCAGCCCAGCCCTGGCCAGCCACACATCCACCTTTGGAGCTCCAGGGATCGGCTCTGCCAGACATGGAAAAAGCTTCTGGCAGCTTCTCACAGAAACCACCCCTGTGACCCCCTGGTACCAAACCAGGCCACTCAAAGCCAGCACTCTGGGTCAGGTTTTGCTCCTTGGAAGCCTGCACAGGTGAGGTGTGCCAGGTTTCCTCTCCCATCCCAGGCCAGCCCTGCCTTCCTGCTCCGTTGCCTCTGGGGTTTCCATCGCTCTTTCCCCATAGAACGTGTCCAAGAGCCTGGAGTGTCATTGAGATAAAACTGATGGAGCTGCTGTTATTTTTTGTCCACTTCTGCTCTGTGTCTGAAGTTCTGAGTGTGATTTCAGCTCCTCTTTGGTCAGGCAGTGCCTCACCTCCATTTGATAGAGGCCTTTCCATTTCACTTGCACTTCATCCCTCAGTGCTTTCATATATTCCAGGATGGACTCTCCGGTCCTTGCAGTGCAGGCACATTAAATCCTTTGATCTGGGTTTTTTTGTTTTTTTTTTTGACAGTGGCAGCCTCCTTTTCAGTACTTTGTTCCCATTAGACAGTGCAATTTTGCCTTAGACTATTCACTTTTCCCCCTATCGAAAGCCAAAGGAAAATGTTAATTCAAAAATAAATTTAAACAATAATTAAATCCATTCCTATAGCATCTTATGGTCTTGTCCTTTTTTTATATTCTATTTATAGGACTGACGGAGCTTTTCACTATGTAGAAAACATTTGATTTAGGGCCATTCTCAAATTATTCTTACATTTTTTTCTCTAAAATGTAGCTTGTTCATGCTGTTTATTTTCCCTCTAGAGTGCAGCTATTATCTCTTTAGGGTTGATTATCACCTACTTAGGGCTAGAAACCTCCTGAAGAAGTTCCTTCCACTTCTTATAGAAATGTTTTAGAGGACTTTGTATTTCTGAGTTCATTCATATCCTGAGGTTTTAAGTTCATTTTGGATATTAGTACTTCTAGTTTTTCAGGGTTGTTTGTTTGGGGTTGTTTTGTTGTTGGTGGTTTTCGCTTTATTTATTTGTTTATTTTGTTTTGATTAAATTGAAAACCTTTGTTTATAGTCTGGTTTTATTTTTCTTTTAAGTAGAAAGTGGAACCACCTCATGGCCTTGTTAGTTATTCTCCATGTTGGGTGATAATATTAATAATAAAAAATGTTATTTATTATCATTGGCTTAATATATATTTCACTGTGCGTATGTACCGAGCATAGTGTTTTGGTGTGTGTAGATATGTTGTGAAATGCCTTTTTTTGTTGTGTCGAAACCTGGGGGGCCCTAAAACGTACCCAGGAAATAACCAGACCCTGCTGCTGTCATGGACCTGATTTTCCAGAATAAACCAGGAAAGCTCCTGCCCTGTCCTGCAGTGCCAGAGCCTGGTTCACACATTTATGGCTTCTCAGGGAATTATGTCATGAGAGAGAAGGGCCAGGGCAGGGCAGGGAGCTGGGGAAGGGGCTGGAGCCCCAGGAGAGGCTGAGGGAGCTGGGAAAGGGGCTCAGCCTGGAGAAAAGGAGGCTCAGGGGGGACCTTGTGGCTCTGCACAAGTCCCTGCCAGGAGGGGACAGCCAGGGGGGGTGGGGCTGTGCTGGCAGGGAACAGGGACAGGATAAGGGGAAAGGGCCTCAAGCTGTGCCAGGGGAGGCTCAGCTTGGCCAGCAGCAGGAATTTCTGCATGGAAAGGGTGCTCAGGCCTTGGCAGGGGCTGCCCAGGGAGCTTTGCAGTGCCCATGGCTGGAGGTGTCCAAGGAAGGGCTGGAGGTGGCACTGAGTGCTCTGGGCTGGGGACAAGGTGGGCATGGGGCACGGCTTAGATTTGTTGATCCTGGAGGGCTTTTCCAGCCTCAGTGATTCTGGGATTCTGAAATGTTACAGCTCATCACCTCCTGTATGTCTACTCTTTCCCTCTGTCCTTGCATCCCCATCATTTTCAGCCATTATTTTCCTGTTATCTCTTCACAGCCTATCCATTGTTTCTAGTTCTCTGTTCTGTTCTTGCAGTGCACTGTGTTGCTTTAGAAAAATCATACACTTTTCCAGCCTTTTCCAGTGCATTAAATAAACATAATCTAGACCCTGAAATCTCATTGTCCATCCCTCTTTTTCTTTGGTGTCTATTAATGCTTTCTCTCTCTTTTCCTCCCTTGTCCTTTGGTGCTCATATTCTGCATATTATTGCATTATGTGAGTTTTTCCTTCGTTTAAAAAGAATTTAAAAAAAATCATCCACATAATTTATAGATCATTGCCCTGCTTTTCCACTCTGCCTGGTTGGATTCCAGACTGGCTGTCATGCAGAGCCTGCTAGCCAGGGTCCTCTTCCCTTCCTGGATATCTGGGAAGGTTCCCTGCAGGAACACCTCAGAGCTGTCTGTACATCTGTGATAGCCTGAAACCAGTTTGTCCCTCTCAAGGGACTGCAGCAGTTTCACTGAAAATCACCTGAATCCTTTTTCAGTCCATAAGATCATGTTTGCCCTTCAGTTTTCCTTGGTCAAGAGGTGTTTCTAATTCTTGAAGTACTTGCTGTCTTCCATGGTCTTTTATAGCTGGCGTGTTTTGCCTTGAGCTGCATGTGAACTCCTCTGATCCTTCCTTCTGAGAGCCCTGTCAGGCAGAATCTCAGCCAGGATATTCCAGGAAAACACAGCTTGATGGGACAGCATTCAAAAAGCTAATATTTATTACCTTTGAATTTTTTATTATTTTAATTTTTTAAATTATTTTTAATAATAAAATATTCTAATTTTATCATTAAAAGTAATAAAATTATTTTTAATATTAGTCTGTGTATTTATTTGAAAGAGTTTTATCTATGTTTCTTCCTACTGCCCAGTAAAATGTGAGACCATCAAAGGAGTGAAAAGGCACCAAACACTCATAAAAGTAAAAAAACCCCTCTGGTAACAACTTGTAGCTATTTTTCAGCTCTTCCTAAGTGTTGATGTTTTTTACAGCTACGTCCTAAAGCAGGATTTCACATGAGAGGTGTTTCTGTCTCTGACTTTGTTTGCTTGTTGTGAGGTTATGCCACTTTAGATATGATTTTCAGCAAAATGCTTAACATTGTACCCTTAAATGTGCTCAAATTCTGTGCATGTGCTCAAATTCTTTGTGGAATTGAGTCCCTGAAGGAGAGCTTTTACTCTTAGGCCAGGCCCAAAGCTTATTCTTGTTGAGAATATTTTCACTTTGGAGAGGACATTGTGGCTTCCCAACGAGGAGCAGGAATGAGGCTGGGTGACTCAGGCCACTGTGCAAAACCCCTTTGAGGCTCAGCATCGAGCACCAGAAACCTGACATCTTGGCACTCAGGCAATTTTCAAGGACCTGAAGAACAACAGAAATGTCTACCTGCCTCTTTGTAGGAAATTGCCACCAGAAGGTGAATAAGAAGAGGACCTGATCCCCCAGGTTCCAGTGGGATTGCTGTGCACCCATGAGGTTTGAGGAGGGAGGTGAAGGGGATCAGAGGCCAGGGCAGCTTCCAGAAAAGGACCCAGACAAAGCAGGGCTCTGCAGTGTGGGAAGGTGACTCTCCTTGATCCCATCTTCTCCACTCCTTCCCAGGTTTCCATCTTCAGGTGTTCAAAGTGTAGACCTAAACTCGAGCATGTGGAGCTGTAGCCAACACAAAACACCCAAAACATTCACATCTATGAGAAAAAAAAAAAAAATTAAATATAGGTTGACTTAAAGAATTAATTTGGGTGCCAGGAAAGCTCCAGTGACAGGATTGCCTCTGATGATGGTAGCTAAGGTGCTTTCCTCATTGCCCCCGTGTCTGCAGGCACGTGGCACCAGGCAGAACTGCAATGCAGGTGAAGTGCCCACAGTGCAGGGGATGAATTGAAGCTGCAGGCAGTGGTTCTGTTCTCTCTGCTCTGTCCCATCCCCTGTCTGTGCTGTGTCCATGCCACACTGACTGTCTCTCCCCAGTCTGAGGGCACAGGGGTCCCCCACAGATCAGCTGGGGAGCCTGTGCAAGGGTTTGGCACACAAGGATCGATAACTCTGCTGTGTCTGCCTTTCCCCACTGAGACCTTACTGTGTTTCATCTTCAGTTCATTTTAGAGCACCCCCAGTGCTCTGCAGAGTAGTTTCTTACCCTCCCCCCATTACCACAGGCTCACATCCCTTCCAGGGGTGTATTAAACAGCATGAGAAATGTGTCACATGTTGGCTCTTTCATCTCCTCTACATGAGGAGGAGTGTCTGCAAGGGAGAGGTTTATTTGGGATTTATCTGGAGCCATAGTCCCATGTGTCTGCCCAGAGAGAGAATCAGGGGCACCTGTGGCTTGCTAAGCATTTGCTAAAGGACATGAAATCAGCTCTAACTTACCTACTGTGTATGTTGGGAACTGGTGCTGCTTGGAATGATCTGCAGTTTCTGTGTGAGCTTGTTGTGTGGTGTTACTTCACAAGAAATTTATGACAAAAATGATCAAAAGTGAAGCAAAAGTCTTTATGCCCTGGCTGCTCCATGAGAGACAGTAGCCAGGCTCACTACTTTAACCTCTTCACAATTCTGGATTTTATTTTGTTGGCCGTTTCATCACTTTTTCATCAGTTTTTGAGACTATAAAAGGAAGAATAAGAAGGACCATTCGGTAAAATTATAGAACATTGAAAACATCTAAGGAATATTGTTTGCTGTTATCTTTGAGAGAAAATACAGGGTTGAAAAACTGCAATGCCTCTTTGTTGTGACAAAGACTGTAAGGACGGAAAGGCTGGCATAAATCCAGTCTTTTGACAAGGACTACAAGAGTGGGAAATAGTACAATTGAACCCATTGTTGTACCAGCTTTTTGATTGTAGTCAGTTGTTAACCCCCATGAACATTTAGATGACTTTTAGTTTCCTTCAAGTGACACAACAGTTGTTTTGTGACTGTTTTGAGGCAAGCCAGAAGTGAGAAAGTGCAATGTTTTATTTATTTCACTCTAGTCAAGGGTCCAGTGAATTCATTAAGTTGAGACTGCAGGACGCCTGAACTTGTCCAGGTCAGTTATTTACTCTTAGCTCACAGAAGGAGCGTTTCCCATCCCTCCTTTCCTACACCAGCTGAAGCAGTCAGGCTATTTCAAGAGCCATCAAGCTCAGGCTATCCATTTTTGTGGCCTCACCAACAGCCACTCCTGGATTCTTCACAGGCCATGCCAGCAGAGCCTTTGGCTATTGCTAGGGATCAGCATTAGCCTGCAGAATTCAAAATGAAAGCACAGCTGGGCGGGTGTTTGTGCAAGGGTTGCTTTCTGTTCCCTGCCCAAAGAAACTGATATTGGTGAGCGTGGGGAATATGGGCACACTTGCTCTGACTTAGTGAGGCTGCTCTTTAGTGGGGATAACACCCTCCCTTCTCCATCTGGCTGGACTGTTTTGGCTGTGCTCTCTTCAGGAGCTCTTTGGATTTCTGCTGTTTCTGGTGAACTCAAACAGGCACCTCCAAAGGGCCATGGCACATGTCTGGCAATCAGCCCCTGTGATTACACAGGAATCTTAACAAGGAGGTGCTTACCTTTCCAACTGATAAATTTAGGTAAGATGAACACTGATGCAAAAGGAGTGATTCATGTCCTGCTTCTTGTCTTTGTAAGGGCTTGAGCAACACAGCTGAGTGGAAGATGTCATCTCCCCTGGCAGAGGGTGGAGTGAGGTGGGTGTTAATGTCCCCTCCAACCCAGACCTGCCTGGGATTCTGTGATAGGGCCTGCTTGCTGTAAATTCCAAATTCCGTTTGGACTAAATAAATTGTGTCTGATATTTATAAGAATAAATTTGAGGATTCGCCTTCTTAGTAAATCATTGAATCACAGAATCCCAGAAAGGTTTGGATTGGAATGGACCTTAAAGCTCATCCCATTCCTCCCCATGCCATGGGCAGGGACACCTCCCACTGTCCCAGGCTGCTCCAAGCCCCAATGTCCAGCCTGGCCTTGGGCACTGCCAGGGATCCAGGGGCAGCCACAGCTGCTCTGGGCCCCCTGTGCCAGGGCCTGCCCACCCTGCCAGGGAACAATTCCTGCCCAATCTCCCACCCAGCCCTGCCCTCTGGCACTGGGAAGCCATTCCCCCGTATCCCATCATTGCAGTTCCTGATGAAAAGTCCCTCTCTGGCTCTCCTGGAGGTGTCCTCAGATACTGAAATCTCATTGACTGTAATGAGAAATATACCTTGTTCTTGGAATGCTTCACCTGTGAATCCTGAACTGTCAAAAAATTCGGGTTGGTATGTAAGAGGTTTGTAGAATTTCTTTATTAGTAGTGGAAGTAGCACAACAGGAGCCAGAACTCTGAATCTTATATGAAGATTTGTTTTAAAAATACCAAAGTAAGTAATGGCTTTTAATTCAGGGATTTTCAGAACCCAGATAAAGCAGCTATCAGATGCAGACTGCAGGGTTTAGGAATGAGGTAATCACCTCTCTCCTCATCCTTCTGAATTGCTGTATCTGATATATTATCTGGCATATTAAATTTAATTTTTCACTGGCTTTTTTCAACTAGAATTATTGAATTAAGAGTAGTTTTTTCCCTGCTGCTTTGTTTCCCTAATCTTCTTCTAATTCTCAGTTGGTCTGAAAAGATATTTACATATCTAAAGTTATTCATAAAGCCAATCAAGCTTTTAATTAAGATCTAAAATTAAGTTGTTTTAGAAAGGGGAGTGAAATATTCTGAATTCTTATTTAAATCTTGTCTTTCATATTTTTTTATAAATAATAAATATTATGCATTTGATGAGTACATACTGACAGATATTAGAAAATTGAAAAACCTTTTAAAATAACCATACGTGTCTTTTGTATAATTCAATTATTTGCCTTAGAAGTGAAAATCTAATAGCTGACAATATAATAAAAAAGACTATACCATCTGTTAGCTGTATATAATTGTATGAAAAACATCAGTCTGTACTTGATTCAACGATTTTCAAGAGCTTGTTAACCTTTCAAATTAGATTTGTACTATCAATTATACTTAACCAGGAACTTTTTATCCATGCTTTTATATTTCCTTAATTAGTTCCATAACTCATTTTAGGCATTTTTCTAATAATGTCACGCAGTTATACAGCCACAGCAGGACTTCCAGGGATGTCTGGTTCCATCTTCCCCTTTTTCTTTTTCCCACTGCCACACCGTAACTGGGTGATGATGAATGTTCCCACCTCCAGTTCCACTCTCCCTTGAAATATTCCTATGAAATTCATCAAGGGCCAGACTTTGTGTCTGAGAGCAGTGGTGTGAATGGGCTCTGCAGGTCCCAGCTTCAGGCTGACATCCTCAGAGAATGGACTGCAGGTATTCTGTAATTATCTCCTGGATTATCCCTGCTGCTTTTCAAAGAGGTGTGAGAAAGTCTTTTTGCCTCTGAAACTTTCAGAGGAGTCTCTTCAGCCAGTTTGTTCTGGCCCTGACCTTCCCGAGGCTGGAGTCGAGCAAACCTTGTGTTAAGAACAGCCCCAGCACTCCCTGACAGTGGGGTGATGCTCCAGCCTGCTCAGCAGCACAGCAGGATTCATTTCCACCCCAAGGAAAGTGTTGTTCTTAAGGACACATCTCCATAAAATTGCTACTTTAGCAGTGAGGTAAAAGCTCCTCTCAGGACACTCACTTGGTTTGGAAAAGGAGAAGGATGGCATAGCATCAGAAAATGTTTTAAACCTCAGCATGTCTGTCTAAGAGAAGAGAGAATGTAATTAAGACATCGTTCATCTGGATCAATATATGTACATAACAATTTTATTTTTCATATTTGGAACATTCTTACTGCTTTCCAGCCTCCTGATTTCTTGCACTTTAACTTCATATCATGATGGTTTTCATTATTGTTTCCAAAATAGGTGTTAGGACACACACATTCTGTGTTAGAGTACTACACTGCAACCAGATAGCAGCATTTTTCACGGACACACCCATCAAATCGGCATTAACAACACTGAGGGAGTGATATCATTTATCATAGCTTAACCTTTCTCTGTAGTTCAGGGCTGTAGGGTGGGGAAAGACAAAGAAGACAAGTTCTTAAAACAGTCTTGACAGCTGTTTCTCCAGCCTGTCATTAAAGCTTTCCCCATGGACCATATGCTGAAGTCCAGCCTGAACCTAATTTCAGTCCATGACCCCTTGTTTTGTCAGCTATAAATAGGGAGAACAGATTATTTCTGCCTTCTTTATGGTGATCTCCCACATATTTGGAAATCTTGTTGCTGCTCTGTGGGTTTAGTCTCCCATTCTTTCCCTCATTTTTGTTCTGTCATGTTTTCTGTGCTTTGGTCCATCTCTTTCTCCGAGGATGGTGCAGAGGTGGTGAGTGGCCCAGCACAGGCTGGGTGTGTCCAGCAGCTCCTGTTCCAGGTCTCATCTGCATTTTCTGGGATTTTCTTCTCCAGCATGGTGTTGCTGAGTCGTGCTCATTTTGTGCCCCACAGGAATTCCCCAGAGCCTACACCTGGACTGGTTATTCCTCAGTGAAGTCAGGAGTCTGCTGCCTGCCCACAGAGCTTTGGAATTCTGCTTTCCTGCAGGCTCTTTGCTAAAAGCTGTTATGCAAGGGATTAATATTCAAGTGTGGATTAGTGCTGGCCACAGGCTGGATCCTGCAGAACTTTGCCAGAGTCCCCTCCACTTCGGTATGGATCTGTTGATAATGAACCCCTGTCTGCAGATTTTACTTGCAGGTTTCCATTTTTAAAGAGGTTTTGGTTCTGTGTGTGCTCTTTTCCTTCTCCTGGCCTTCCATTCCTCCCCTGGGAGCTCTCTAGGAAGACTGGGTTAGTCCAGCCAGTAAGTGTGTAGGAAAAAGCTTGTCAAACTAGGGATGCTGCAACCCATTCTTTCTTCACAGAGCCTCTAAGCTTATCCTCATGTTCCTGGTTTTTATTGTGTCCAGCTAGCTCTACTGCTTGACAATTTTAACAAAATAATTTAAAAAATTAAAAGAAAAAAATGTTTTAAGCACTCAAAACTGTGGAGAGAGGTGATCCTGTGGCAATTCTGTGCCAGAGATCCCAGTGTCCTGCAGAGCAGGACATTCCAGCATGTCAGGCTAGCTGGGAGCAAGCCACGGAGAGTTGTTCCTGCCATTCCTGATATTTTCCATTCTCCTCTTGCCTAGCTGTTCATGCAGGGAAATATTGGGAAAGCAGTCCCTGCTGCATCCTTCTGCATCACTGCCTGAACAGCTCTTACTGGGTGGCTGCACACTGAAATGAAACTTTGGAGAATATGCTCAGAGGAAGAGACACATGAAATATTCCCAAGGACTGTTGAAAGGTCTACAGTGAAGTGGGGGAAAAATCCCCAAGAAATTCCCTTTTCAATGGATGATGCCCTTCCCCAGTATCTGGTATTTCTCCCATTGTATTGCTTTTTTCATTTTTCTTTTCTTTTCTTTCCCAAAAAACCAATTAACAGCTTGAAGATGGAATTTTTGGATGTGAAATGTCAGCAAAATATCCAGATGCTGTTATCCTGAGGCCAGGGGGAGCTCTGCATGAAAGGCTACAGTATGAAAACCATGGATTTTACTAATGTATTGTTTCAGTGATAATAGATTATATTTTAAATAAAAAATAATGCTCTGACTTTTAGCAGCCCTAGAAATTGCGCCATATTTTATGACCACAGAAATTCGTTGTTTTCTGCTGCACTTTTAATGAAGTATTTTAGAGCATTTAGTGAACAAAAAATCAGTCATTGAAATTTGTCTGTCTTAACTTAGCTCTTCATTTTTTTTCCTGCATGACTTCATGCTGTCTTAGATTTTACAGCAATGCTACTTCCATAACTGTGCTTAAAGTAATTTAAATATGACTTGTACTGAGCAGGAAGATATTTAAGCAGAATGGAAAAACATTCTAAAAACTCAGTAATTTTTATTAATATTTGTTGCTCTGTAAGAAAGCTGATTTTTCTGATCTAGACTTCTGTTTCTGAAACAAAGAACTAAGGCACATGTTTTGGAATTTAATATATGCACACATGCCAAGTTCGAAAAGGAAGTGAGCATCCAGATTTATTTCCTATACTTAATGTTGTTAGCAAATGAGATGTAGACCTTATAGGAGTGAAATCCAGGGCTGGATTATTCATAGAGACATTTAAATGGCATCAAAATACAGATGGATTTTGATTTTTGGCAATTGAATTATTAGATAACTTTTATTCTATTAAAAACCCCATCAACAGTATGAAAAAAAAAATATGTGGGTGGATGCTGGTTGTAAATTACACGGAATTTTTCAGATTGGGTGTTTGTAGAGCAGTGTAAATCAGAACTTAAGTAAGAGCAACAACCTGTGATTCTTGCATCTCACCTCCTGGCCGGTGTTACATCTGAAATGCAGAAAAAAAATTCAGAAAACTTTCAGCTGAAATATGGGAAAAAAAAATTGCAAACAGCTACAGAGTGTTCTGGACTGCTTGTAACCCCCCGGCTGGGATTGCCCTTTGGGTCTGATCTCCTGGACACATTTCCTTCTGAAAAGGCCCAGTGCCAGACCTTAACTGAATTCACAGAGTGGAGGCTCTGAGTCCTCAGCTGAAAGCTTGGAAGGAATGATCCCCTTCCAGGACAGAGCCCCTCCTCTCAGGCTGTGACCTTCGGGAACACTCCCTGGAGCTCCTTCCTGGAGGCTCTGGATGAGTGGAGGAAGGTTGGAAGCTCCTCAAGTTCTTCCCTGATGGTCCCTGTGGAGCTCCCCATCTGCAGAGGGGTGTCTGAGCTCACGTTTTCTCCATGCCCTTCAGGTGCCACCCTGCTGCCTCTGGGCATAAAGAGGGACAAATCAAATGAGTAACGAACCGAGCTAATAATAAATAGAAAAGGTGGGGTGTAAAGGACAAGGTGGAATATTATTCAAAGTGGATATCTCAACCTGTTTCCCTGAATAACTGCACAAATAAACTGTTATTCATTTTGAAGGTTAAGCTCTAATAATACCTTTAAAACACTCAAGTAAAGTTCAAATGCAATCTACTATTTATGATAAAGGGTTCCCAGTGTTGGAGGCAACTCTTTCCCAAATTGATTATATTCCCTTTTGAGCAGAAGTGAGGTTTCCAGCATCTAATTCAGGAAGAATCATCCATCTTCCTTTCTGTTAGTCAGACAGCTCGATATTCCAGTTCCTTCACAAAGTCTAACTTGCCAATGGAACGGATATTTCTTTTTCTTCAGCAATACAAGCGCTTTTGAGTGGTTCCAAGCCTGCTTAGCATCTATGTTCTTTGTGACAGGCATTCATTTTTGGAACAAACTCGTATGTGCATCAGAAATGAGAAAAGAAAAATACCAAATGCCAAAAAGGGGGAATTTTAAAGAGTTTTAAGGATTACTAAAAAATTTCTTTTTAAGATTCACAGATATTTCATGGGCAGTCTACAGCTAAAAAGCAATTACTCTAACTTGGGAACATACAGTTGTAGTTCGTATAATTTTAATTTATTTTTTGTGAGTTCTTTTCTTTATCAGTGGTAAACAGATACAAATCCCAGTCATGAATCTCATTGGGAACACATCCAGCTATTTTTGTTATAATTGCTAAGAAAATGCTTTTATCTGGAGTTTTAAGAAATGTTCTTTTTACGTGACTCTGGGATAATGATGCTTCATGCTCCAGAGCAAATCCAAGAGAAAAGTGAACAGGAGTTAACCAAGGCATTTCAAATCCCAAAATCATTTGGCTTTATGAATGAATCTATCCCTGATGTCAGCCCTAACCCTGGTAGGACTTGGGGTTTGCCATGAAGTTTTCAAGGGTTCATCGCTCTCTTTCCAAACCCAGCGGCCAGACAAGAAATGCTGTTTTCAGATTCCAAAGTGATGTAACTTTATTTTTCACAGCTAAAATTGAAAACTCAAATTCTTTGGCATTTAAATTCTTTGCTGTCACTGGGTATGAACAAAACTCATCCTGGCCGAAAAGGAAAACATGTAGCCTTTCTTTAAGTGAACAATCCCCTTTATTGGTACATTTTCATCGGTAGAATTTGCCAAAAGATAAATGAACTTGTCAACATTAAGCTGCTCCTATTTGTTCCAGGATGCCCCGAGTTGTACAGTGATTAGTCTTTTACCAGAGAAGCTGAAGAGATGACCTTTTAATTTTTGTTCAAGTGCAGAATGCTAAATGAAAGTCATAGCACTCTGTACTCACCCTGAGTCTGCTGCTCCCAAGGCTTGAAACATGGCTTGGTGACACAGCCCAGCCAAGTGTGGCATCCAAGTAATGATGTTGTAATTAAGGCAGAGGTGGATCTTCCACTCTGGACATAAAATTTGCATTAATGATACACAGAACATAAATTTTTTCCAAAAATTCCAGGTTGCAAATATCTCGTGTTGTTCTGCCATTTCTAAGCACAAATAAAGAAACAATCTCTGGCCCATCAGGAATTTGTATTTGTATTTGATTGCAACCTCAATCATCATCCAAGCCCTGCTGGGGAAGAGGCTTCAAAACCTGAGATAAACACAAACTGAGACAGAATTCTGCTTGGAGAAGAGGAGGTTTTGTGGAGACCTCACAGCACCTCCCAGGATCTGAAGGGGCTATGGGGAAGATGGAGAAGGACTGTTCATCAGGAACTGGAGTGGCAGGACAGGGGGGAATGGCTTCCCACTCTCAGATGGGAGATTGGGCAGGAATTGTTCCCTGGCAGGGTGGGCAGGCCCTGGCACAGGGTGCCCAGAGCAGCTGTGGCTGCCCCTGGATCCCTGGCAGTGCCCAAGGCCAGGCTGGACATTGGGGCTGGGAGCAGCCTGGGACAGTGGGAGGTGTCCCTGCCCATGGCAGGGGTGGCACTGGATGGGCTTTAAGGTCATTCCAACCCAAACCATTCTGGCATTCAATGGTCCTAAAATTCAGCACAGGTTTAATTTCTGGCTGACCTACCTTTTGTCATAACGTTATGAATGATTGCAATGGGCAGTCAGGGATTTCCTTTCATGTATCTCTATGCTTTTCTGAGGGGAAAATTGTTGAAGTGGAATGAGTGGAATAATTTAAATAGGCTGTAGTTCAGTAGTGCACAATTCAAGGGTGTTAATTTAGGGAATAAAAACAATTTCAGGTGGAATCATGAGTGTTGGAGGGGGAGGAGCAGATTTCAAATGAAGGAGTTGTATTGCATGATGACTGTGAATCACTCCTGATATCCAAATCTAAAAAATGTAAATGAATCCCAGGAGCTCTGTCAAACAGGACCAAAGATGTGAAGATGGTGATGTGATTGGGATTAACTGGTGATGTGACTGTAGGGTGAGAAAAGAGCCTTTAAAACAAAAGATGGTGAAAATACCAAAGTTTTCCAAGTGGTGTTGACTCTGTTAAGGCTGGATGTCCTAGCAAACCTTGTGACCATTACTCTACCTTGGGGCACTGGGATGCCAGAACAGCCTCTTGAGGGACATCTTGAAGGACTCCAACACTTGAGAGTTCCTATCTTGCAAATTTTTTGTCCTAATCTTGGTTTTACAATTACTAACTTCAAAAAAAAAAAAAAAAAAACAAAAAAAAACAAAGAAAGACCTTATGAGTATTGGTCTTTCTTGCTACACTTACTAATAGCAGATGTGCCTTTTCAATTACAATTCCATTTGCTTGTAGCTGACAAATACCAGCCCTCTACAACCAAAAAAATTTAATAATTAGAGAAACATGAAGTCCCTATATCTGGCAGTGAAATAATTATGCACAGCATGTTCCAAAATATCCTTTTTTTTTCCTAGACAAGGCTTGTTGCTTGATGATGGAAAGTGCTTCACGGTGCTTGAAGCAGCAAAATTATCCCACCCTGCACCCCTGAAGTCAGAAAGACAAAACAGACCTAAAATTCAGATGTCACCAACAGAATTGCCTCATTTGCTTTAGCAAGCAACCTTTCATTTAAGAGAGGAATAATGGGACTGAAAACCAAATGAACTCTAAAGCTGCAGCCTGGCTGAGTGTTGCACTGAACACAGGGATGGACTCAGTGATCCCATGGAGGAGTTTTAGATTTTCAGAAGCAAAAACTTACACTTATGGCTTGATACAAGTGAATACAGAAGGGCTTTGAGTACCCCAGGAGGTCAAGCTGACCACGTTTGCTGATTAAAAGGTAGGGACTAAAGACAAGGTAATTTTACTGTACTGGAACATTTGGTGTTAATGATGTGGCAGGATAATTTGTCAGCATAAGATATCCATACAGATACAGATATGAAAAGTACAGATGCAGAGTGGAAAGCAGATCATAACAGCCTGTGAGATTAAGAAATAGCTGCAAACTGAGTATGCAAAGGATATAGAACAACTGGTGAAAAGCACATCAAGGAAATTGTTATTTGCAATTTTGCTTGTGATAATTTGGGAGATCGTGGCACTCTGGGGGTCTTATGGTGGTTTTGTTTTTGTTAGGGACAAGGAACTCTGCTCTTTGATTTCTTTCTCTGTTTATATAACCTAAAAACATAAAAACTATGCAGTGATTGTTTATAGTAAATTGGATGAAGGAATGAGGAGGGCTATATCTAATTTCACACATACTGGATCATAGGTCATAAAAGAAATTTTTCCTGGCTCTTTCTATTGGAGACCTTTGGAGGAAGTGAACTCTATTTAAAAATTATTAAACCCGAATTTATTATTTTTTTTTCTGGTGGATCTTAATCCCAGTGACTTTTTGTATTTATAAAATTCATCTGGAAGAATCTGCTTAGAAAATATCCGAGACCTTCCCAGAACTGACCACAAACCCTAATATTATTTAAGCTGAGTTAACAAAATATAAAGCTGAATATCAGCTGTCAATATCACTAATACTGTTAGTGGAACTTTCCTAATGAGCCCTGAAATGAGTATTATAATCCTGTTAAGTTTGAATTAACTTTTGAAGGGATTTTGTGCAGTTAACAGCAGAGTTAACATTTCACTTCAAATAAAAGGTGCTGTAGATTCCTGGAGTTATCACTTCTTTCATTTTAGGAACAGGGCAGATACGTTTTCATTGATGTCTGCAGAGCAACAGTGGCCCATAAAACCTGGTGATGTTGCCTGGTTGAATCAGTCTTTTAAAAAGCAATCCCAGAAGGAGATTCCACTACTCTTTTTCTCCACGAGGCTACAAGATCCATAGGATGGGTACTAATTATGCCATCCTGTTCTTTTAAAATGTTTTTTTTTTTTTTTTTTTTCTTCTCTAGATTCATATTTCCCCTCTAAGCAAACACAGAAGACTGTTACATATAGTCCATGGTCACTTAAGCAGAAAATTGTCTTAGAATGGTTAATTATTTAATTATTGCATATACTGTAAGTGAGGAAACACTGCTGAGGAGAAAAATCAGTGAAGCAAGCAGAAGCTTTTTTACTTGAACTCCTTTCTTAAATAACATTGCAGACTGTTTTCCTTGAATTGAGAAACGAAAATGCAGATGAAAATGCTGGATGAAAACACATTCAAGTGAAGATAAGATTCACATTTTAGAAGCTAGCATTCGGTTAGCTTGGTAACACATGTAAATAAAACTTACATGCATTTAGAATTGTAGGAAGAGGCACCTCAAGAAAAGATCTGTTGCTCTGTGCAGCTAGCTAAAATCAAAGAGAGATGTTTGACTTTATTGATCTGTTCCTTCTGTGGAAGGGGACTCCAGAACTCCCTTATGATCTCGTCCGGGAATTTATGGGTCAGGTATTTTCTGATTTATTTCCCTTCCAGGGGACCTAATGCCCTGCTCCCTAACAGTGACCAGAACCAGTTTGACACCCTGGGCTGGGGATGCCCAGCCATCTCCCTGTCCCCTTCCTTCCAGGTAAAGCTTTCTGCAAGCTCAGGTGACAGCACCAGCACCCCTCAGCACAGCTCAGCACCAGCTGATGACTCCCCTGTTGTCATGTGTCCTGGTCTGGAAAGACAGGTGTCTGCTGAGGAAGGCAGGAGCTTCCCTTGGAATGGAGAGTGGAACCCCCTTCCTCTGAATTATTATAATTTTGAAATTAAGGGGTTCTCAGACAAAGATGGGAATAGGAATAACAGGCCTTTACCAGGAATATTGCAAATAAAAAAAAGTAGTAGTACAAAAAAGCCAACAAAACCAAAAAGAAAACCCTGTCAGAGTCAGAACACAGCCTGGCCCCCTGTTGCTCAGGGTGTTGGTGGCAGCCCAGTGCAGCCCTCCTGCAGTGCCAGATGTGCTTCTGTTGGAGCAGTGATCCTGTGGCAGGGTGCAGTTTTCCTCTGAAGCTCCAGTGGTGCTGAGCTGGCTCTGCTCTTCCTCTGGGATCCAGTGCACACAGGCTGTGCTGCTGCTCTGACTCTCAGGGTTTATCCAGGTGGGAATGCTGGGCTCCTCCCCTGCCTGCAGCCTCTCCCCATGGGATGATGGAATTGTCTGAGCCCTGCAGTGAGCCTGGCTGGCCCCTGAACAGCAGAGAACCCCTGCAGGGAGGATGGGTCCTGGAAGGGATAAAGAACACTGCCCCAGATGGTTTAACAGCTGGGAATAGAACACACACCCCTGGTCACATCCTGCATTGCAGCCCAAGACACCATGGAATTCCTCAGAGGAGCTTCAGAGCTTCAGTGGGGAGAGATTGTCTCTGCTTTTGAAGGAACACAATTGTCTTAGCTTGTAGCCTAATGAAACCCGGCACTGGAGTTAGCAAAGCTGTGGTGGTATTTTTGGGGATCTGACTTGAAGGATGATTTTTAATTAATTTCAAAGTTTTTTCCAGTTGAGGGTTGTGTTGTAGCAGGTGTGCTTTAAGCACATGTGCCTGGATTACCATCACAGTTTCTTCTGGGGCTCTGCTCCTGAAGGTGGAAGGCTGGGTGAAAAAAGAGTGCTAAACTTGGTCTTCTGTTCAGCTGGTTATAAATCAGAGTGACCTGTGTATGGTCTCACTGGAAAGGAACAAGCACCCAACGCCACTACTGTAAAAAGTGCTTTGGAACATGGACAGCAGCTAATTTTACAAAGGTCTGCACACATATTTGGGTGAGGGGAAAATGCCTTCAAAATTTATGACAGTATATCCCAGAGCACTGATTTTCCCCCACCACAATGGGCTCTGCTTGCCCTTGGGATTTCTGTGCTTTACAGATGGTTTGGGTTGGAAAGGACTTTAAAGATCAGCTGGTTCCATGCCCTGACACCTTGACCTGAGTGCCTTCACTGGCACCCCCTCACAGAAGTGGTTTTGTTTGCAGGTCATTGAAAGGGGCTGTTAAGTTGTCCACTTTCAGACAAGCAGCCACTCTGTGAGTCATCCTGCACAGCAAATACCTGGAGCTATTCCAGGGAGTAACACTCAAATCACTGGTGGTTGGAAATGAAAATGTTTTTTAGGGAAACACACGGACATCAGCTCATGCTTAGAGCAACCTGTGGGATGACTGATGAGGAAATACACAAAGCGATACAAAAAGCACCAAGTTCTGTTTTGTTTTGCTGACAAAAGAGTTCCAGCTAAAGGTAAAAAGGCTCTTAAAATGTGTCTTTGGGGTATGGTTACTGCAGTTTATTCAGATGCAGCCTGGCCTTTCTCCAAGGGCTCCTGTAGTGGAATTTGCTGTGACAGAGGCATCAGTGGGACCATAGGTGTCCCCATGGGGCATGGAGAGCAGAGAAAGAGCTTTGGTGCTCTCAGTGCACTTTCTGAGATAAGCAGGGGTGTGTTTTCATTCCTCATCTTGGTCCAGCCAGGAGCAGAGCAGCACTCACAGATCTGGTCCTGTGCAGGGCTCACAGGAGTGGCCGAGTGCCTCAGAACATCAAACCCCTCCTGTTTACATCTCCTCTGTACCTTAGACTTGAAACACTTCCCAGAGCTGTGGGATGAATACAGAACTTGTAAAAATGTCTTTTAAAATAAAGGTGCTGTTTGGGCTGCCTGCGCCTGGGGGCAGTGGGGGACTCAGGACTTATATCAGAGATTCCCCTGTGGTGTCGGAACATCCCAGTGGAGCAGGGGGGAGGTGTAGGGAGGAAAGAATAGAAGAGTGGGGCTGTTCTGGGTGCCCATCACCCCCATTCCACACCCCTGCACAGCTGGGACGGGAGAAGAGTCAGAGAGGGAGGCATGAAGATGGGCAGAGGGTGGGTAAGTGATTTATTTTTCATCACTTATCCCTGCACTCATTGGAAAAAAACCCAATTTTTCACCAGTCAAGGCAAGTTTTGCCCATAAGAGTGCTTGGTAAGAGATCAGTAAATGTTCTCCATGCTTTTAGCTTTAACCCACAAGTTAATTTTGTCCCCATCTCCTGCTGATGGCCTAGAACAACCAGCTTACAGATCATGTGCAGTTTGTAAAGGGAAAACCAAACCTACCCACAGCACTCCAGGGCAGGAGGGATGTCATGAAGGCATTTCATCAATGCTTTCAAACCCCAGAGTCTGCTGGTGTTTATGAAGGGAGTGGAAATGGCTCAGTACCTAATGCTGTGAAATGACCATAAATTTCAGTGGTAGGAGTTGAATGAAAATGCTTGAATGTGGATTTTCATCTTGGTTGTGCACACTGAGACCTGAGATGGTCAGGGAGAATAGTGCCACCTGAAGGGTATCAATTCAGAGAGAGAAAAATTGTGAAATAAACCTCAACAGTGCCATGTTCCTGTGCCGTGGTACCCTGCAGGTTGGGAATCAAAAGATTTGGCAGATTATGGGCTGGGCTAATTGAGATAAGATCTCAAGTGTTCTCAGTCTAAAACTGGGGACTCAGCCAGCGTGGCTAGGGAATTAAATCTGCAAGGAAATATGTATGACAATCAATTAGTGACTAATAAAATTATTTCTTCAATTACAGTGGGAGTGGATGATGGAGCTGAGGCAGATGCCACACTAGAGGAAGAGGGGAAAAAAACAACTCATTTGCCAAATACAGGCAAGACATCCCACAAAATGTGTAGAAACGAGGGTGATTTTCCTGTGCTTGATCAAAGATAAAAAAACAAAAAAACAAAAAAACAACATATTAAAAAGCCTAATGTAATTTAAAAATCTGTTTGATGTGAATTTGAAGCTGTGGTTTGATAGCTTTTCCTCCACTCACAGGATGCAGATGGCTGTTCCATAGTTAATGGGTGCAATTAGTGACAGCTGAAGACAGTAGTGATCAGGAACTCTGAGGCTTTTCTGACCTTAACTGCATCTGGACCAATATTCTCCTGTGTCTGGCTGACACCCAGTTCCCCATAAAGGAACCAGATCCTGCACTTGCTGTTTTGTTTCTCTCTCATCTCTTTGGCAAGGACCACGTGGGGTTTCCCCTTGCCCTGTAGCCTGGGGAATGGTCTGTTTCCTGGGACCACCTGGAAATTCCATCTGAACAGCTTTTGTTATGTCAGGGTCTTAGGGACCTGTTACCCTCTTTTGTCTCAGGCCCTGACAACACCTGCTATCTTCTCTGGTCTCCCAGAGGAGATTTGGAGAGCATTTTCTTACCCATTGTAGGGATGTTGGAGGCACATTCTGCAAATCTCTCTGTGCTGAGTGTCTGTTACATGGTTTTAATGGATCTTACAACCATTTGCAGTCATAACCATTCAGTTTATCATGAGCCGTGCTAATACTCACCATGATTTAATCTATATAAATCAACTAGATATCGATTTATTAAATTTTCAGGGTTGTTCCTTGTATGGAAAAGCCATTATGCAGTTAATATGTTCTAAGCCTGGCAATTTGGCTTTATAAATTGCAGATTGTTTTTTGTCTCTGCTTTATGGTTGGCTCAGAGCAATGTGAGACCCATTCCTGTATTATTTTCTTTGCTCATCTCAACACATGATTCATGGTTTGGGGGTCAGAGATGTTCCTGGTTTGTCTGATACCCACAGTTTCTGTATTGTGTGGCTGATTCACAGTGTTACACAATGCAGAATACAGTGGTTTGTGTTGACTGACTCTCAGGTAGCTGCCCTAACACATTTAGTTTGGACTTATCCATCTACCAGTCTGTGCAGGATATGGCATCTGCTCCCTCGAATTTAGTTATTCTTTGTCTGATTTATAACACAGGCCTGTAATAAATTATCTCAGCACAGTTGGAGTGCACTGAACTACAGATTAAGAGCTGGAATGAGTGGGGAAGGCAGGGACTTCATAAACCAGATTTATGGAATCAAAACTCTTTTTTCAGTTTTGATTCTACAACAGAAGCTGACAAAAAGTTATCTTAAGTGCTAACTTTATAACATATTTCAGCAAACTCTTTCCTAACTCTGCTGATCTCATACAATTAATCTAATCTGTGTTTTTCAAGAAACATCCTGCAACTCCAACTGCTGCAGAAAGCAAAGACTGTTTCACTGTGTTGAAGTCCAGTGTGTTTATTAAATCTGCTGGTATTCTCTTCACTGAGACCTTTGTAAAATGCTTTTTTCATGTTGATGTAAGCCCTCAGAGGCAGTGAAAGTCCTGCAGCTTCTTCCTGCTGTCCTCTCCCTCAGGGAGAGTCATTCTTCAGGCATCGGTCAAGTATTGCTCTGCAGTGTCTGTTTAGTTCTTAATCTGTGCCCACAAACCAGGCACTGAGCTTCATCTCCTCCCTTAAGGGGACCAGTAACAGGCTGTGCATGGCCCTGGTGGCGCAGCAGAAAGGGGAAAAAAATATCTGTGGAGCTAAATGGGAGTGGGAGAAGGTGTGTACCCACTTGGGAGCCCAAAACCACAGGACAAGGCTTCCCAGGTGACAAACCCAGGAGGAGCTGATGGTCTGATCAGTAACCTGGAGCACAGGGAATGACAGAAAGCACCTTTCTGAGGGGATTCTCTCAAGGAGCTTGTGTTGAGCAGGGTGGTGGTGAGCTTGGCAAGAAGCACTGCTGCCCAAAGCTGCGTTTAAGGAGGGTGCCCAGCAGGAGAGTGGAATTCCTGCAGGAGACACCAGCTGCTGGTGATGGGAGGCACAGCCTGACCTCATTCAACAAAGATCACCTGCAGACAAAACTAAAAAGTTAAAACAAAACAAAACAAAACAAAAAAAAATCCCTCTTGTAAGCAAGACACCTTTGGAACAAAAAAAGGGTAGACCAGAGAAACAAGATTGATGGGACAAGAGATTCTTCTCATTGCATTTAATCTTACAGGTTTCAGTGCAGTAATCTGGCAATTTATTATGGTGATGCATCTCTCCTGCTAATTATTAAAATTACTGTCAGAAGTAATTTCAATTCTAGGCTTATAAAGGGGCTGTGGTGAGTTCAGGATGCTCAAGCTCTCAGAATTGAATTAATTTGTTTTTATTTAACTCTCAGAGTTGAATTAATTTGTGTCAGAAGTTGGATTCTAGGAAGCACTTATTAAAAGTGAGTCAGAAATAATTTCTGTTTGTTTTTCTCATGTACTTTAAATAAAAGAAATTTAATTTTAGTAAATTTAGTAGAGTCTCTTTGCAGAAAAGCAACGGATTGACAGTTGATCTAAATTGTTGCAATTGTTTAAAAGGTCAAAAACTATAGCACTTAGAGACAAACCATTCTAATGCTCTAGAAAGCTTTTATTAGCATGCCCACATATATTGTGTATAACCAGGGAAACCAAGAGCCTGCATTTCCCCATTTTTGGAAGCAGCTCTGTGATTGTGACTGGATGAGTTTCCTCTTGGTACTGTCAGGAGCTGCTGGTTAAGGGAAGCTGTAGCAGTGGACTTTGCAGAATGTTTTTTTCTCTCTCATGTTTAACCCAGCCACGTCTAAGGGAGCCAAGAAAATAAAGTCCAGACAGTTCTGTACAACAGCCCAGTGATCTTATTTAATGCAGGTCACAGAACCCATCCTCATGGTCACTGAAGGACCTGAACAAATGCTGTTTCTCTGTCTGAAATCCCCTTTTTCGAGTCACTTGCCATTATAGCACTTAGAGAAATACTCCTGAAGCTTAAAGAACAGAGTAAGAGGGTGAGTTTTGATGGTTTCTTGCCCTGAAGTGGCCTTGGGCAGGCCCCATGGGGTGATAGAGCATGGCCTTAGATAAATCCCTGTGTTGGTGCTGCCCAGCAGTGATGCTGCAGCGTCTCCCACAGAAGCACACAACAACAACAACCCAGGAAATGCTGTGGTGGGGTTTGAAACTGGCCAGGTGTTTTTCCCTTCTTCAAGGAACTAGTAAATGCTCATTTTCCTGTTGTCCACCCCATTTGTGGTAGTGCTGGACCTTGTGAGCTGTTTCAGTCATGCTCATGGAAACCTGCAGCTCCCAAGAAATGGGCTTGCAGCTCCCTTGTTTGTAATCCTGCAGAGCTCCTAAATGGTCATGAATTAAGGGGCATTTCTTGTGCCCCCCAGTGAGGGCATGGGAGCTGCCTGCTGTATATTTAAATGTTACTGCTTCTTTGGCATCTACTTTGACTTGAAATGCTATAGATTAATAAGTATTAGGAAGAAAAACAACTTGTGAAGGTACTTTATTTAATCCACACACACAAAAAAAATTGCTTTGAAATAAAAAAATGTCTTGTTTACAGCATGAGGAGTTCACGTTCCAGATGTCTTCATCTGTTGTTTTTTGAAATGTTTACCAAAAAGCTTTCTTGGATAAAGAGAAGGCCGTGGGGATTTCAGTGACGAATGATACTGAGGTATCATGGTACTGAGGGATCAGGAGCCTGCAGAGGAATTGCTGTGGTAAAGCAAGGGAAAAAAGGAGCTAGTTTCAACAAACTAAAAATATACAGCAGAGGGGTGCAATAAAAAGGACAACAGCACCCAGAGCATGTCAGATATTGTGGCTGGGACCTAGAGCCTCAAAGGGAAAAGAGAACACTCAAAGCAGCCACCACACACAGTAAAGTGAAGCCACCTGCACACAGTGAAGATTGGTGATTTGGGAAAGAGCTACATTTGATTCCAGCTTTCCCTCATTTCTGTATAAAATTCCCAGGCTAGGCTTTAACTGGACATTGTAACCATTAGAGTCTTTTTTCTACAAGTGGCAATACCCAGTTCAAATTCTTCAGAGTGTGTATGAGCTGATATATTGCTCTACGGTTTATTTTATTTTAAAAACAAAACAACAAAATGAAACAAAAACTTTACTTGAATGACTAATTTGTCCTGTAACTAGTTGGTTTTTTTCTAATTAAAAACTTTTCTTGGGGAAAACAAGCACAACAAAATTTTCGAACCAGCACTATGACTATAATATTAAAGGATTAAGTGGAAATTATAAACATAAAGATGAAGAGTTCCTACCCAGCAGGGTACATAATGTGGGAATGAAAAACATAACTGCCAAGAAGTATTATGAGATGTATAGAATTTCAGTCATATAAAATTATTGAATCATAGAATCATGGAATGGTTTAGTCTGCAAGGACCTAAAAATGCATCTCATCCCACTTCCCTGCCATGGGCAGGGACAC
>VZUA01024723.1:0-13182 GCA_013401035.1 Horornis vulcanius | reverse complement strand
TGGAATATAAAGTTGTAAGATCCAACCTCCATGCATTCTTTATATCCTCATGGTGTCTAACAAAAACCCCAAACAAATCTTATATTAATTCAGATATCTATCCAAATACAGTTTAAATGGGGATCCCATTTCAATCAGAAAAGCTACTATCTGTTGGGCTTTTTGAAGTATTGGTAGAGTTTATTATGTAATAACAGATTCAGTTTTAATATTTGATGTATCAGCTGATTAAATATTAGTTCCTTGTATAGCTTCTAACACATATATGCACTGTTAATACCCAGTATTTATGCTTATAAAATAGTTGAGACATAAGGGATTGTTTAACACTATAGGGCTTTATTGCCTTTGGCTAGTCTAGATGTATTTAATTATAAGGTTTAAATTCACTTGGGTTTTGTAAACCATTTACGCACAGAAAGCAGAATAGTCACAGCAAGGTTTCCATCTAGAATATGTCTTAATTGAAGATAACACTCATTTTTTCTTTCTTTTTTTTTAAACTCCTCCCCTGCAAGCTCTTTCTGTTATGAACTTAATTACCTTAGAGAAAAACTATTTTAAAAAAGAAAGTAAGACAAGGAAATATTTACCATTGAAGAGTCTCGAATCTTTAAGGTATGCGTTCTTTAACATGGATTCACGTGGGACGTGTGCATGAAAATCAAATATCATGTTTCAGATACTTGGGGAAAAAATAGTTCTCTCAAAGAATGCTGAAGTAGAGGGGAAAGGATAGCATCAGACATATGGTTTCTAGACTGGTGGTCAATAGCCAGGCCTTTTCCATGACACAGGTCCTGCTGGAGAGTGTTTCTTATATTCTTCACTGATAATAACTTTAGATACTAGTTGTAGTTGCCAAGTGAAAGACTTTAAGGAATTATTTATCTGGCTGTGCTTGGTGCAGCAGTAGCTAACAGAGTGAAATGGAAAACAGACTTGGCTGATTTGGAAATCTGCAGGCTAGAAAGACATGGAGGAGGAGGATCTCTAATAAATGATCTGAAGTGGAAAAATATTCGCTGCTCTTGCTGGCCCCCCTCCTATGTCATTAATAGTACAGGAGGACAAAGACATCTGACGGATGTTAAAGGCCCAAAGCTTCCTTGAGTAATTTTGCACAGAGGAGACTCTTGGTCTTAAAGAGGATAATATTTTTTTCTAGAATGATTCTTTCATACTCTCTGTTCTAGTAAAACAGAGTTGCTTTGACCTGAAACAAGCCTTTCTTCCCTGAAAGCCTTGCCTAGGGTCCCCTTCCAGAGCAAAAGAGAATTTCGAAATCTGCTGAGCTCCAATACTGCGTACGCTGTATAGAAGAGAGAGTACACTATATATAAAGAAGTGAAGTGGTTCAGTAATGTGATACATCTTTTTTATTGGCTGTTCTTGTCCTTAGCCCTTAGATTTTGATGCCTGTTAGAATCAAGATGTAATTATTATGGTTGGTATTAGTTCATTATGTCAACCAGTGTCATTCTGGGATCATCTGCCAATTCTGTGCTCAGTTTAACCCGAAGGCTTGAATTCACTGATCTAGCCAGCAATGTCTGGTTGGACTGGGAAGTCTAAGGTGGATAGATTTTATCTTTTCTTTAGTGCTGTGTGTTAGGAGAGTAGTGTGCTATAACCACATAGCTCTGAAGGACTTTGTTCTTTTGCTGCCTTCTTTTAGTATTTATTCTGCTAGTATTGATTCAAGTTGTAGAGAACTCTTTTGAACTGAGATATAAGGTCCATTATATTTAGGAAGAATTTAAGAAAAAATTAAGATTTGAAAAAGTGATTACATTATTTATCCTAGAAATGACATGTAAGTCTCTCCTGTGTGTTCTATTCATAATGACTTTAAATCACCGCTTCAGAAGTTCAATTCACCCTAATAAAAAACCTCAAAGGACTCATTCAGTTAGGGAGTAGTCCCTTGGTCTCTATGCCCATTACTTCCACAGAATGTTAAATGGCAGAACCTTGGTCTTTGCTGGTTAAGTCTATATATCATTCATTGAAAAGACAACGATTTCACTGAACATGCTGATGAATGTCTTTGTCACAGTGGTGTAAAAATGGTGATTAGAGCATGCTGATGGAAAATAGATTTATATCAATTACGGGTAGAACTTGTTTGGAAGGTTAAAGGTTTTGTTGTTGCTTTCTCAGCTGTGCTTTCAAGTAGATCAAGTGTGATCTAGATGTGGATCTGAATCACATAAGAAGGGGAAATAGTTTATATAGAATTCTGAGGTTGTAGATAACCAAAGTAGAGCAGATCTAGAAAATCCCTGATTTTTTTTTTATTTGAAACCTTCATAATTTTGATATAAAATGTATTATCATATGGGGTCATTATATTAAGAAACAGCAATTTAATAAAATTCAACTGAGCAACAATTTTTGAGATAACCCTGAGCTAGTAATTAGATTTATCTGTTCTTTTAACATGTAAAATTTACAGACAAAGATCACAAAGAAGGAGTCATACGAAATATAACTATCAAGAAAGATATTTTCCTTGTTCAATCGAGTGTGCTTAAAAACAAAATCGAAATAAATACAAATATTAAATTAAACCCTTACACTAAAAACAAACAAACAAACAAAAAAAAAACAAACAACAAAACACAACAAATCTTTCCCTATAAATGAAATTGCATATCTAGACTGTCAGGACCAATATAATGTAATTTTTATATCTGCAACATAACTGCTAATGAACAAGTATAGCCGGTTCAATTAACTTTTGTAACTGATTTGAAGCACTATTTTGTGTTTTAATGTATGTGTAATTTACTCATTTTTAGTAGTGACAGTCATTCCATGGTTTTTGAATGATAGTTCTTTTCAGACTAGGCACCAGCTGAAAAAAATGGAGAAGTAAAAGTAAGTAAACATTCCTAAAATACATACTTAACCAATAATTTTTTTAAAAAAACCTGAGAATTTAGCATGCTTCTATAAGCAAAACTCAATGAAAATATGAGACTAAAGCTTAAAACAACCAAATAAAATAACAACAATGGACAACAACAACAAAACAAATGAACTAATAAAACCATCTAGTTAGATAAACCCTCACTGATTCTTTAATTAAACCCCTGTCTTTTTAAGGTCTTTACACTGAAATTCCTTTAGGAATCTAGGAGCTCTGGAGCTTTTTGCTGATTTAAGCAGTCAGCACTATACTCACAGAAAGCTATAAAAAGTACTGGAGAAATAGTATTGAGGAAAGTGCCTGCTGGAATTCTGCATACTTAAGAGAAAAGTAGCTAAAAATCCTCATGTTTCATAGGTAGAATGACCCAAGAACAATAATTTAAGTAATTTTTTTTGTTCAGAACAGCATCTACTTCTTTATCGTGTGGCCAGGATTGTTATCTCATTATCTTCTCCAGTAACTAATTTCTGTAGGAATGGAGGAATTCATATAGGAATGCCCTGAAATGTATAGCCAAATTTTGTGTGTTGTTGCAATATTGTGGTATGCACTGACAGATTTGTCTTTGTCCTTTGATTAACAGTAAGGATCAAACTATAATTTCAACTTAAAATGGGTTTTTGTGAAGTAAAATACTCTTGGCTAGATAATTGGAGATAACATTCTATATATATTTTGGAGAGGCTATTGTTATAGATTCCCTTTTCTGTTTTAGGAAGAGAATGAAATATTGTAGAGATAAGCAAGTGATTAAGTTAATATATCAGCTATATCTATATGAATCTCTCTCTCTTGATATTTAGAAGATTTTTAATAATATACTAGGCATGTTTAAAATTAAATAAGGTTTCAAACATATCACTGCACAGTGAGGCTTCAATTTAAATTACTAACATTGTAATGGTCTGGGTAATGGCATTACACCTGAGTGAAAACTGCATAATCGACAGGAATACTTGTATCCTGTAAGTAATACAGGAAGAGCCACCTAAATATGTGAGAATGATGTTGTGGTAGGAGAGCCAGTTAGCACAGAATCTGTCACTCAGGTTAGTGATCTGTTACAGAGCAGATGGCCCCCTTCCCATCATTTTAGACATGTACTGAAGAACTAGAAGTGTGATATGCAGTTGCAAGAGAACAAAACTATTAGGACTGGGAAGGACTGTAGATTTTGAAATTTGAAGAACTAGATCTGACTACCATTTTGGACACATCTTAAAGAGACATTTTGTATCTGAATGTATTGGTTTGGCAGGGCCTGGTTTTTGGTAGCAGGGCATCAGCGAAGATGGCTCCTGTGAGAAGCTGCTGAAGTTTCCCACCATGGCCAGCAGAGCTAGTCCCTGATGGCTCTGAAGATGGACGTGCTGCTGGCCAAAGGTGTGCCAATGAGAGGGGCTGGTAATGCCTCTATTATAGCGTTTTTAAGAAGAAAATCAAAACAAAGTCACAGGGTTTTTGCTCCTAGTGAGAGAAGAGGAGGAGGTGAGACCATGTGAGGGAAAGAACATGGCCACACCAAGGTCAGTGGAGAAGGAGGGACAGGAGGTGCTCCAGGGGCTGGAGCTGAGGTTCCTCTGCAGGTCATGGTGATGACCATGGTGAAGCAGCTGTGCCCCTGCAGCCTGTGGGGATCCACAGGGGATGCTGAGATCCACCCACAGCCCGTGGGGGAGGTGCCCATGCCAGAGCAGGTAGATCCCTGGAGGAGGCCGTGATCCAGTGGGAGAGCTGGAGAGAGGGGGCCCTGCTTCCAGGCTGGAGCAGCCTGTCCTTGGATGAGTTCACCCCACTGGAAGTGTGACCCACACCACAGCAGTTCTGGTAGGACTGTGTGCCTGTGGTAGGAGTTCACATTGCAGCAAGTGTAGTATGGCTGCTGCTTGTGAGACTGGACCCATGCTGGAGAAATTCACGGTGGACTGTCTTCTGTGGGAGGGACCCCATGGCCTGACTGGTGGAGGACTCCTCTCCTAAAGCAGCAGAAGAAAATCTCAAGTGATGAACTAAACAAAACCCCCATGCCCTGTCTCCCTGCGCTGTCAGTGGGAAGGAGAGAGGTGCTGGGACAGGAAAAGGTGTCTTTAAGGGCTTATTATACTTCACATTATCTCATCTGAGGATATGTAATAGCAACTAGTAATAAAATTTTTGCAACTTAAGTTGATCTTATTTTGCCCTTGAAATATTTTTCCTGGTTCTTATCTCACTCATGAGGTGTTCATTAATTTTTTTCACCTCCTTTGCTCTGCTATCACAGGGGAGGGTGATTGAGCGACTCTCATTGGTGTCTGGTGTTGGGCCACTGTCAGACCATGACACTGAAATAAGGTAGACTGTTATGGGATAAAATATCCAGAGCCAGATAACCTGAGTGCCAAGGACTAAGAGTGAAATAACATATTAATTAACTTTATGTAAACAGAGAAACAGCTTGAAGAAGCTGGAAAGATCAGTTGCTTGAAATGGAAAGAATTGCATTGTTGTCATCTTTTATATGTATCTTTAACCTTTCAGCAGTTCCCGTGTGACTGGTTTGACTTTTCTGGACTGTAAGCTTCTAGTGACTGAAGAGAAACACTGTGACTTCTAACTCCGCTGAGCAGAGCCTTGCTCTACAGCCCTACTATCAACACCAAATGCAAGATTTTATCTTTTTAAAATTTACTGCAGATGCATACCTGCAATTTGGTAAGAAAGCAAGCTACTAATTGATGAGGCTGTACTGGGGTGAGTATTTTTGACCTGTGCTGTAAATTTAATAGCTACTTGTGGTCTGATGTCTTCCTGAGACCATAATCAGTGTTAGGGCTCCATGATATGATGAAATTTGGGGACATACGAGTGTGTTCTTTCTTCAAGAATCTTACAGTACAATTTTAGACAGGACATGACAAGTGGTTGTAGCTGAAAAAACCTTAAATGAGCAGAAAAGACAAATCAAATCAAACAAAAACCAGCAACAAAACAAGCCAACCAAAAACAAAAACAGAGAGGAGAAAAGTAGGAACAAGGGAATTAATGACAAGAACAACTGTCTTTATTACTCTGTTATTAACTTGCTGATAATCAGATCCTCAGGAGCTACAGAAAAATAAGAACACTGTGCTCTTATTCTTTGTATCACAATTATCTATATCATGAGAATGAATCAATGCTCCATTTCCATTTGATTTTTTCTCTTTGGCATGAGACTAAGATGTCAACCTTTGAATAAGTCATGTATTCAAGATGTAATACTGAAACACTCTTTTACTTTGACCTTTAGACCAATAGTCTGACTTAGAGTGTTTGGTCCCTATATTATTTTTCCGGTTTACAAGCTGCCTTGGCAATAGAGCATAGAATTTGAATGTTTGCCAGTCAAAGGATAGAAAAATAAATGGCTAAATTTAGAAAACTATTTAGAAGGGTTAAAATTTTTGGTGACTTTTTCTAAAGAAAAGATATAGAATGGTAACGTAAGCCTAATGCCCTGTAAGTCAAAGTTTGAAACAGGAATGGAAAAACTACCACCCTGGAACATAATGAATTTAAATACAGAATTTGCTGTTTTCATCCTTTACAGAGCTCAAATTATCTTCAAGATTTTCCATTCTCTTTCCCAAAAATGTTTGCATTCTTATGCAGAAAGAAAGAAAAAAAATCTGAGGCAGAGATCCACTGAGATTTTATGGAGCTTTTACTTATGCAGTGAGTAAACTATTAACAGTTTAGTGTCAAAATTTCAAGGCATTTTTCCACTGACTAGGCATTTTAACTGCTGCCAAGTGACTTGCATACAGGCACATTTATTGTCAAATAATGAGAGGATTACTAAAACTGTAAATTTTAATAAAAATGCTTATTGAAACATATTGGAAAGGGTAAGAAATTCTGCAAGAATTATATNAGGGGCTGGAGCTGAGGTTCCTCTGCAGGTCATGGTGATGACCATGGTGAAGCAGCTGTGCCCCTGCAGCCTGTGGGGATCCACAGGGGATGCTGAGATCCACCCACAGCCCGTGGGGGAGGTGCCCATGCCAGAGCAGGTAGATCCCTGGAGGAGGCCGTGATCCAGTGGGAGAGCTGGAGAGAGGGGGCCCTGCTTCCAGGCTGGAGCAGCCTGTCCTTGGATGAGTTCACCCCACTGGAAGTGTGACCCACACCACAGCAGTTCTGGTAGGACTGTGTGCCTGTGGTAGGAGTTCACATTGCAGCAAGTGTAGTATGGCTGCTGCTTGTGAGACTGGACCCATGCTGGAGAAATTCACGGTGGACTGTCTTCTGTGGGAGGGACCCCATGGCCTGACTGGTGGAGGACTCCTCTCCTAAAGCAGCAGAAGAAAATCTCAAGTGATGAACTAAACAAAACCCCCATGCCCTGTCTCCCTGCGCTGTCAGTGGGAAGGAGAGAGGTGCTGGGACAGGAAAAGGTGTCTTTAAGGGCTTATTATACTTCACATTATCTCATCTGAGGATATGTAATAGCAACTAGTAATAAAATTTTTGCAACTTAAGTTGATCTTATTTTGCCCTTGAAATATTTTTCCTGGTTCTTATCTCACTCATGAGGTGTTCATTAATTTTTTTCACCTCCTTTGCTCTGCTATCACAGGGGAGGGTGATTGAGCGACTCTCATTGGTGTCTGGTGTTGGGCCACTGTCAGACCATGACACTGAAATAAGGTAGACTGTTATGGGATAAAATATCCAGAGCCAGATAACCTGAGTGCCAAGGACTAAGAGTGAAATAACATATTAATTAACTTTATGTAAACAGAGAAACAGCTTGAAGAAGCTGGAAAGATCAGTTGCTTGAAATGGAAAGAATTGCATTGTTGTCATCTTTTATATGTATCTTTAACCTTTCAGCAGTTCCCGTGTGACTGGTTTGACTTTTCTGGACTGTAAGCTTCTAGTGACTGAAGAGAAACACTGTGACTTCTAACTCCGCTGAGCAGAGCCTTGCTCTACAGCCCTACTATCAACACCAAATGCAAGATTTTATCTTTTTAAAATTTACTGCAGATGCATACCTGCAATTTGGTAAGAAAGCAAGCTACTAATTGATGAGGCTGTACTGGGGTGAGTATTTTTGACCTGTGCTGTAAATTTAATAGCTACTTGTGGTCTGATGTCTTCCTGAGACCATAATCAGTGTTAGGGCTCCATGATATGATGAAATTTGGGGACATACGAGTGTGTTCTTTCTTCAAGAATCTTACAGTACAATTTTAGACAGGACATGACAAGTGGTTGTAGCTGAAAAAACCTTAAATGAGCAGAAAAGACAAATCAAATCAAACAAAAACCAGCAACAAAACAAGCCAACCAAAAACAAAAACAGAGAGGAGAAAAGTAGGAACAAGGGAATTAATGACAAGAACAACTGTCTTTATTACTCTGTTATTAACTTGCTGGTAATCAGGAGCTACAGAAAAATAAGAACACTGTGCTCTTATTCTTTGTATCACAATTATCTATATCATGAGAATGAATCAATGCACCATTTCCATTTGATTTTTTCTCTTTGGCATGAGACTAAGATGTCAACCTTTGAATAAGTCATGTATTCAAGATGTAATACTGAAACACTCTTTTACTTTGACCTTTAGACCAATAGTCTGACTTAGAGTGTTTGGTCCCTATATTATTTTTCCGGTTTACAAGCTGCCTTGGCAATAGAGCATAGAATTTGAATGTTTGCCAGTCAAAGGATAGAAAAATAAATGGCTAAATTTAGAAAACTATTTAGAAGGGTTAAAATTTTTGGTGACTTTTTCTAAAGAAAAGATATAGAATGGTAACGTAAGCCTAATGCCCTGTAAGTCAAAGTTTGAAACAGGAATGGAAAAACTACCACCCTGGAACATAATGAATTTAAATACAGAATTTGCTGTTTTCATCCTTTACAGAGCTCAAATTATCTTCAAGATTTTCCATTCTCTTTCCCAAAAATGTTTGCATTCTTATGCAGAAAGAAAGAAAAAAAATCTGAGGCAGAGATCCACTGAGATTTTATGGAGCTTTTACTTATGCAGTGAGTAAACTATTAACAGTTTAGTGTCAAAATTTCAAGGCATTTTTCCACTGACTAGGCATTTTAACTGCTGCCAAGTGACTTGCATACAGGCACATTTATTGTCAAATAATGAGAGGATTACTAAAACTGTAAATTTTAATAAAAATGCTTATTGAAACATATTGGAAAGGGTAAGAAATTCTGCAAGAATTATATTTTGCAAATATAAAAGGACAGCCTTTTAAATATCTCCTCTGAAATAAAACTGCCAACATCCCGAATAACAAGAATCAGGCTGATTGAGGCTGTAAGGGAACTTGAGGTCATCTTGTCCAACACTTCTGCAACAAACAAACTACCTAGAGCTTATTGCCCAGAATGATCTCCAGAGGCCTCTTGACTGTTTTCAAGAGTGGAGACTCCACAACTTACCTGGGCAGCTCGTGCCAGGGCTCTATCATTCATCCTCAAAAAATTCATCTGCTTCTGTTTATGCGGACCTTCCACTCTTTGATTTTGTGCCAATTGTCTCTTGTCCTCTCACTGGGTCCCCCTGAAAACAGCCTGGATCTGTCTTCCTTTCCCCCTTCCTTTAGATATTAATACACATTGGTCAGATTCCTTCTGAACAATCTTTTTCCCTAGGCTAGAGAGTCCCTCAGTCTTTCCTCATATATGAAACACTCCAGTTACTTAAACATCCTACAGTCCTTTGCTAGTCTCTTTCCAGTAGCTGTGAATCTCTTTTGTGCTGGGAAATTGTCTTGGGGTGATTTTAGTATGATTGCTGTATTTCCTGATTGTCTGCTCTATGCCTAGAAATGATTGCTGTAGCTGTAAGGTGAGTCTGGGAGGAGGGAGGAGCCTTGGGGCTCTTCAGTGGGCTTTTCAAAGCCTCACCCCCAAGTGTCCAGGTGCCTTGTAGTCTGGTATTTTTGCTTGGTTAGCTTGGTTTTTTGTTAACTTCGGTAAGAAGGGTGTTTCTTTTTTCTCTTCCCTGGTCTTGAAGTGGCTGCCGCAGCCATCCTTCAGTGGCTCTAGAAGTCAGCTGAATGGTTTGGTTTGGGTCCAAGATCAGAGAGAGTGACCAGTGGGATAAGAATCTTCTGGGATTGGCGGGAAGCTGAGGGGCTGCCCCGTTTCATCCCCAGACCTCTGAAAAAGCTGAGCTGGCAAGAGAAAGCACACCAAACCCACCTGCTTTATCAGCTGTGAAAAGGCGACCAACACCAGAGATTCACCAGGTTCACATCTGTTTGCCCGAGCTCCCAAGCTGCTGTGTGCACATTTGGGGTTTTTTTTTTCCCCCCTGAGAGAGGAGCTGGTGCCATCTTTCTCCCCACCATGTGGCATTTTTGTTTTCTTTTACCATTTTGGATTTTTGTAATGATATATCTAGGGGATGTTGGGGGAGAGGTGGGGGTGTAAGGTCTAACTGTTCAATATCTGGAATTTATTTACCTTTTACTGTGCCATGTGGTCACTCTGGTGGTCAATAAATGGGTTTTTTTTCAGTTTCATCAACTAGTGTTCATTTCTTATTAGCAGGAGGGGGTTCTTTGAACCCTTTCTTTTTTAGAGGAAACACTCATTCCAGAGTGTTTTTCTCCTACATTTCTCTGTAAACCAAGATAGAAATGTGGAACAGGACCCAGTTCTCTAGTTGTCCAGTGCCCTCACAATGCTTAACAAAACGGAAGGGCGTTGCCTTGCCCTGCTGGCAAGGATGTATCTGATGCAGCCAAGAGTGCTATCAGCTTTCTTTGCCCCCAGGACACAGTGCTGGTCCATCTTGAATATGGGGTCCACTAGGACCCCCATGTCTTTCTCTGTCAAGGGGCTTTCCAGATAGGAAGCCACCAGCATGTACCAATGAACAGGGATATTCCCCCCAGGTGCAGGCCTTCACACTTGCCCTTGTGTAAGCTTCATGAGGTTCCTGAAAGCCCAGTTCTCCAGCCTGTCAAGATCCATCTCAATAGCAGCAAAAACCTTTTGCATAGCAGATGTTCTTCCAAGTTTTGTACCATCTGCAAACCTGCTGAGGGAACACTCCCCCTCATCATGCATATCATTAATCAAGTAAGATTGGCCTCTGAGATAGCTGGCATCCAACTAAACTTTGTTCCACTAACCAGAGCTCTCTAGGCCTTGCCATTCAATCAATTTTTAGTTCAACCCTCTTCTTTCTAATATGATCAGTCATCACAACAATCTAGAAAGCTTTCTAATTGCAATAGTACTGAAGAATGTCTTACTAAAGACTATTTGTGCCATTGCACTTTGTTCCTGTACCCTTTTAGTCTCTAGGAGTATTTTGCACCAATTTCCAAATGGCACACAACTTTAAATGAGTTATGGTGCTGAGTTAATAATATCTAAGGGGAAATGTTATGAAGTGTAGGAAGGAAAAGAAATCTGGGAAACTTAAAATGCTAGATCTGTTAAGATGTGTATATGGGGAGCACAAATTAGTTAAGGACTTTGTAGCTACGCATATTTTATCTATTGTGCTAAAAACCTGTGACATGCTTTTTTCTGAAATATCTCTCATGAGGTCAGTTCTTTTCCTGATGACACAGGAGGTTGTATAAGATTAGTAGAACATTCTTCTCAATATTTGCCTGCCAATTTGGAGGAATCACTTAAAAGCACAAAATGTTCATTGAGGAACTATGCCATGATTTTATTTTGAGCCTTTTTGACATGAATATTTGTTCCCTGGCACACATTTCTGGCTTTTCCACATGGCATTCCCATAAGCACTTTAAGCTATTGCAAAGTAATGCTTTGGTCTCTATGAATGTTCACAAGGAATTTGCCCTATGCAACAAAAAGTGGTGAGTTCTATCAAAAAGGTGTTGAAAATGGTCCTGGTTGGGTGATGCTATCAAATGTTAAATTTATGTTGATTTTTAACTTTCTACTTTTGAAATAGCTTTAAATAATTAATATTTTTTGGTTGGTTGGTTTGGTTCAGTTTCACTTTGTTTTCTTTTTTTCAGGAAAACCCTAGCAAACAAGGTATTAGTTTGCTTAGTAAGAATACTAATAATTAAAATCCTCCCCCATATAATCACTTATAGCAATTATTCTGTATTCTGTATTCTTAATGGGTAGGTTTCCATAATTTTTGCGTGAATGCAGTATCTAACCTGCATAAACTAGAAATAACCAATGATGGGTAAAAAAAAATTTAAGGAGAACTCAATTCCATTGAAATTGAGTATATGCTCAAAAAACCCTTCCCCCAAAATCTGCTGTAAGATATAAGCCATCAGTAAGCAAGAATACAATTCCACAATCAGTTTAACTTGTAATGTCAAAATGACTAAATGATACTTACATTAGAAAAAATATGCATGGGGAAAAAAGTTGCTACCAAAATATTTATTTCTGTTCACTTTCGCTCCTTTTATGAAAGATGGTTCCAATTTCTTTTTTTTCTTTAATTCTTCTATGGTTTCTTTTAGAATTGATCCTCTTTTCATTAAACCAAATCCTTTGGTTTTGTAGATTGGTGTACACTGCTGCTATAGTTTTTAGCTTAGCAAACTCTTCAGCAGCTCTGCAGTTTCATTACATTGTAGTGTCAGATAACTTCTAGGTATAGCAATGTAAAACATTAGTATGTGATAGTTTGGATTAGACAAAAAACTGAAATCCTAAATCACTGAAGATTAATTTTGGACCATTTACCACTGTGAGTAAGGGAAACACTGTTTTTTGGTGATGTTGGCTGAGAAAAGTAATTGGGAATAATTTACAGGGAAGGAGTAATCCTTAGGACATAATCCCCTACAAGGATGTCTGGATAATGGTGTATCTGTTACTCATCTGTATATATTAGTCTCAGCACAGCTATAATTAAAAGAGTATTAGGATCTCTATCAGCTAGTGAGCCTGTAAATCTCACCTGAATATGATCTTTCAAATCAGAAAAATCATCTGCAGCTGAGGTGATCAAATCATGATCTTATAAATTATTTCTTGACTGAATTTTCTTCCTCCACATGTGCCTCTCTGTTTTACCATCACTAACATTTGACAGCCACAGAGTCATATACAAAACATGGTAGTGTCAGATTGATTTACATTAACTGTCTCTGTTCATTTTAAGTAGTTAGAGGTTGATGTCAAAGAAAGTGGAAAAACTGGTCCTTAGACATAAGATACTAGACTTCTGTAGTGGATTGACTCTGAACTGGATGCCAGATACCCACCAAAGCAGCTACAT
>VZUA01024717.1:34843-45189 GCA_013401035.1 Horornis vulcanius | reverse complement strand
AAAAAACAAAACCCAAACCAAACACCAAAACAGAAACAACCCCAGCGCACTCGTTCCCCACAGAAACCGCGAAGGCGAGCTGACAGGGTACGCCAAACCGTGACACTGCGCCCGGAGTCTCACCCGTTCTGTCTCCGAGAGGAGGCGGCCGCCCATGCCCGGAGCAGGACTCTCCGCCCGGCTGCGGGCGCTGGGGAACTCCAGGAAATGTCACTGCCCGTGGGTGCCGCGGTCCGGGGTGCGCGGGGCTGGCGGGGCCCACACAGAGCGCCCTCACCGCCGCCTACAGCCTCACCCGGGCGAGCGAGCGCCCAGCGCCTCACGAACCCCTCTCACTCCTCACCTCAGGAATCTCTTGCCTCAGGAACCCCTCACCTCAGGAACAGCCCATCCCTCGCCTCAGGAGCCCCTCGCCTCAGGGGCCCCTCGCCTCGGTTCCCCCTCAGAAAGGCTCGCTTGGTGCCAAGGGGACGGGAAGGAGATGGGAAGGAGTCCCTGTCCCCTCACCTTTGTGCAGGTCCGTGACCTCCCAGCCACAGCAGTGCCATGTCAGCCCAGGAAGGAGGGAAAGGTGAGTGTGGTGGGTGTTAATGCAGTTGCACGGCCATTTCCTCTTCCCAGGCCTTCACACTTGCTGGCCATCACTTTCCAGCAGGTTGGGCTTCTCCATTAACTTCCCACATATGTCCGTGAATGCAGTGTAATGAGCCCCGGTGATAAAATCTAGGCCTCCTTACTCCAGGAGCATCAGCCCATCCCGCTTGAAATGAAAGGGAAGCACTTAATGTTTATTCATTGATTCTGGTGGAACTGTGTGCTTTTCAAGCAGAAAATATGAGATACTCCCAATCAACTGAATCATCAATCCATGGGCAAATAGCTGAGGAAATAAAAAATGCTCATCCATCATAGCTGGGAGTAGCATGTTAATGGAGATGGAATTTATTTTCTCCCATAAAGCATTCCTGGTTAACCCCAACTTGCTATCTCTTTAGCAATTAGTGTTGTCATGCTTGTGAAGCACAGATAAGGGGTTCAGTTTGGTGCAATACACCATTACTATACTCAAAATGGTTCTCATGAAACATCTCAGACTGATAAACACTCAATATACCTGACAAAAAAAAAAAAAAAAGGGAAATTAATTAAAGAGTGAGCGGTGTAACACTCCGCAACCTCTGGCCAAATGCATGCAAGTGCATAGCTTTGCCATCTATGAATGTCATATCACTAACAATTTTGTTCTACTTTTATTCCTCTGGATACAGCCATTCATTGGGATGTTTTCTCACCAAACACAGAGAGGTTTTTCCTGAAGGGTATACTAACTGTTTTGCAAGAAGGCTGTCACATGAAAGCATGCAAAACAGGAGTTAGGGGCAATGGGAATCATCTCTGTGAGTGAAGGTGATGGGACACGGTATCATTCCCCATCCCTCCTGGGTGTCTTGGATGCCACATGACTTGTTCCTAATGAAGATGTATCTAAAGCAGCAGCAAACTCCATGAACTCCAAGGTGCTGCTCCAGGCAGTTGTGGTGCCAGACACCTGAGCTGAGAGCAGGGAGATTGCCCATCCTGTGTTCTCAATGTGCTCCCTCTGCTAGAAGGGAAACATTTCAATATTGATAGTGAGAAACACTGTGAGCAAACCAAACTAATAATTTTGATCCCAAGCCACAGCAAGGCTGTAAGACATGGATCATGACCTTTCATTTGGCACAAGAGTCCAAGCTACAAACATTCCAAAATGTATCTGCAGCTCTTCCATGTCCATGAGCTTCCACAGCATTGTCATAAGAAATGGTGCCTTATGCTATCCCACATGCCAGCTTGCTATTGAGCTTGCCACCTCTTTTCCTAAGTATTTTGCCACTTTTTCCCAGCTCTTTATGAGAAACTACCAAGGAAAAGGCATAAAGGAGAGCAGAGAGAAGAGGATACTCCAATTTGCAAAAGGCAGGGAGCAGGAAAGGGAGTGAGAGGACCACAGTTAGAAAGGTGAGGGGAACCTCTGAGGTGCCCTGGTTGCAGGGTGCATCACAGAGTTACAGGGTCAATACAAAGATGTGTGTAACAACGTGTGTACATTCCAGGGAATTCTAGGGATTCAAAATGATGCCAGAGTAATCTTTGAACCACAGAGTTAAGGACAAATAAAAGGACTTGTTAACTACGTGGTGAAACTTGCAGAAACCTGGAAAAAAGGAAGTTTCATAATGGCTTCACTCTGTTTCTAGGTAGAAATAGTGGAATGGTTAACAACAGTGTAGGAAAGGCAGAAGGACTGAATAACTTTTCCTGGTCTGTTTTGGGGGAAGAGCCATATAATACACAAGTATCAGATGATGATGATGATGATGATGATGATGATGATGATGAAATATATTCCATTACAAAGAGCACTGAGAAGGTTGTTAAGCAGAAGCTAATGAAGTTGGCTATCAGCAGGTCCAGGTAACTTGCATCCAAAAGTTTTAAAAGCACTGGCACAGAGTATCTTTAGACCATTAATGTTGATTTTCAATAAATCTTGGAACACTGTTAAAGTTCCAGAGGACTGGATGAAATATTGTCCAATATTTTAAAAGGGTAAACATGGTGACCAAGGTAATTACAACCTGCCAGACTGACAAGAATTCTGGGTAATAAAATAGGACATTATCTACATTACTTGATTTAAAAAGAATTAAAGGGTGGAAACACAATAAATGCAAACTAATATGGAAAATAAATCTTGTGAAAATAATTTGATTTTTTAAATGGCATCACAAGTTTGGTTGATGAAGGTAAGTAGGTCTGCAGAATATTTGTTCTGGTAACTTGTAGCATTTTAATTAAGAAGCCAAAATGATATTGACTCATCACAGCACTTATTAAACTGTTGGGACTCTTACTAACTGACAGTTACAAAGTGGGAAAATAAAAAGTCATCATCAAAGAATGTTTTTCTGCATCCTATGGCAATTAGTTCTACAATGCATTGTATTGATATTAATGGTTTTAAGAAAAGCATAAAATCATCACTTAAAGAGTTTGCAAGTGATGTAAGCAATAGGGATTCATAAATAACAACTCACGCTGCAAAGTAGCTGAGACAGCTTGATAACAAGTAATGTGCATTTCTGTACAGCCAAATGTAAAAACATGCACCAAGGAATAGAGGGAGTGATTATAGGATGAGAGAATTTGTGCTTTTACAAGTTAATGCTCAGAAACCTCAAGAATCATCACATATAATCAAAAGAAAATAAGCAGGTGGTGTGGTGTGCTGCCGTAGCCACGAGGATAATGCAATCCTTGGGTTTATAAACAGGAGACTATAGAAAGATGTCTCTATTTATTTTTCTGGTACCAGTCCCACTGCTCCTGAAGTCTGACACCCAAATTCCTTAATTCCTTAATAGAAGCTAAAAAAGAGATAGTTCAGGGAAGATCAATAAGAATGATTTAGACTGAAAGTGAAAAGGTTCAGTCTGTTTCAGCATCAAAAAAGAAAGTGAAGGGGTGACTCAATCAAAGGTTTAAGGACCTCTAGGATTCAGTGAGTGTATGCAGATATAGTCATCTTCCTGTGAGGTCTTCTACCAGGGAAGGTAATTAATCACCAAGACAGTTTAGGATGGGACAAGCTGGATTTCCCAGCACTGGGAATATCAAAATCAGGAGGTCGCAAAAACTTAATTTTAACAGAAGCAGGAGTTCAGTCCTGTAAGTCTGCTCCCCGGGAGGTAGAACTCTGTGTCTGTAGCTGTGGGTTCTGGCTGCTTGTCTATGCAGAAGTTGATTTCCTTGGGCACTAAGAAGTAACAACCTGTCATCCCTTTCAGCATCATCTGACACAGCTCATGTGCTGTTCAGCACATGATGGGAGCAGCCGTGGGGATGGCAGTGTTTACAATGGTTGAAGGGATGGGTGGACACAGAAGGCAAAGCCTTTGAAGCATATTGCATGCCGAGATAACTTTTCTCACTCAGGAAGCCTGAGACATGCATTGCTGGAAGCTGGGAGGTTACTCCTGACAAGTGTGACTCTATGATTATCCTGCTACTAAACTTTCCCTCTGGCATCTGCTTCTGGCCACTGTCACAGACAGCACAGCGATCTTGTGCCAAGCAGTCTCTGAGCTCCACACCAAAGCTGATCCACGCCTGATCTCTGAAAGGTGCAGTGGGAAATTTAGTGTGAGCAGAGAATAGATGTTTGATAAAATGCATTGCACAGGACGGGGCAAGAACCAGTGGAGAGAACAAGAATCTTTAATATTAGCAGGTGAAAGGGTGAGTTAGGTAGGGGATTGTACTGATGCCTCCAAAATCTTTCATTGAAACATTCAGGAGTCTCTTGGTCTGACCTGGTACCATCAAAATACTAGGAAACCTTGCAGCAAAATGTTCATTACTTTCCCAACGTAGTTCTTGATACAAGTGCTCAGGGATATGCAAGATCTCCAGTAGGAAAGGCCTGTGCTGTGAGCCTAAGAGTTCAAACCTCTTGAATCACTGAAGCTTTTGTTCGCAGTTCCATGGAAGAAAATGTTGGCTTTTTTTCTGCACAGTTGCTAATAACTCCCTGCATGTCACACTGATAGAAACAATACTCTAAGTATTTATTACTAAGGCCGTTCCTAGTGAAGGGCTAAGTGATCATTTAACCAGTTTTTGCTGTAAAGTAAACGCCGTCTCTGAAAACACTCTTAGAAAGAGGCGAGCAGACGGCGCTGCCGACTGCAGTGCTGTGGCTTTGCCCTCTAGTGGCTGAGGGGCTGGCCCAGCTCCGGTGGTGTCTGTTAATACGTTTTGATTACCTCATCAGCCTTGAATCTTTGATTTTTCTAAATTCTGTGCAGTCTTCATCCATTAAACTCGAGTACTACCTGCACCAGAACAATGTGAATCAATAAAATCCTTGGCTTAAGATTCTCAGAATCCTATATTAAGGTTAACTCAGTATTAGTGAGTCATACGATAAAGCCACTAATACATGGGCACTTAATTAATCTATGATGCATTTTCCACCAGATAGGACTTAATCTCTTGGAAGGAAAAAGGCCTTCTAGGTCACCATCTCATTGTGTGAGTCAGTTTAGAGTCATTCTGTGCTGAATATCTATTGTTATTTTATCCAGTTTAAATTTTAAATGTGCCATGTAGCCTTAGGAGTTTAAAACAAAACAAAACAAAACCAAAGAACCAAACAGATTGCATGGTAATCCTTTTCAACTGTAAACTGCATTTGAAAAGGGTGTAACTTCTTTACTGTCTATGCTGGCTAAATCTTGAAACATTCATTGCTTTTCTGTCCATACTCCAGGCACTGGCTGAGAGGCTCTAAGAGGTCAGTGTCTATATCTGAGCAAGGGCTTTGGACCTCAAGGACATCTCAATTTTTTCTCTTTCTCTCCCTCTGGCACCCATTTTAGATTATTACACCAAATTTCATAAGGAAGTAGCACTTATGCAATTAAATTGTTTGTCTTTCTCTCCCCCTCCCTCTTTCCTGTATCTTTAGGATCTCTGTGACCAATTTCTGCCACAGCTGAAAAAGTGGTAAGTCTCCAAGGAAATTTAGTTCTTAGAGTTTTTGTGTCAATCCATGGCTAGACACAGAGGGGCTGATCCAAAGCAAGTCTAGCTCTGCTGGTCTATACTCAATATGACAGCAGCCAGTTTGTCAGTCAGTGCCCTGGCCTTGCAGAGAATGTGGAGGGAGCTGAGGTCATTGTGGTAGCAGGGTCATCCTGGTCATGGCAGGGCTGAGGCTAGTGCAAGGAAGAGATGAGAGAGTGAGGACACAAATCCATGTGCAAACTCACTCATACTCACAGGACATCTTTTCAAGGGTTGTTATTTGGGCTCAGTATTTAGCGTGAGATGTGATACTTAGGTAATTTGAAAGCATCTGCTAAGCAAGAAGTCAAATTACAGGATTTAGTAGTTCCAATAAACAACTGGATCATTTAATTCTTATTGTTTATTTTGTTATTCATCCATATTTAGAAGCCCTGGAAATGCTTAAGTACCTTTTTGATTACATTCCTGTTCTGGCCAGAAGCTGGAAGTGGCTTTAGTGAATACTCATGGGGTTCATGTATTTGTGAGTCTGTTCCAGATGAACACGTCTGTGCTCAGTAACAAAAAACCTGCCAGGATCTGGAATTGAGAGAAACAGGTTCTTGTTCAACTCTTTGCTGCCTTAGTGAGTGACATTTAACCCCCCTGATCCCCTCTCCCCATGTGCAGTAAAAGTAGTTATATCTACAGCATGAATAAGTTTTCCTTGAGTCCTTAGGAAGGCCTGTGAAACCACTTTGAGAGTCTCTTATGGGAAAGGTTGTTATGATGATTACATGAAAAGCCATCATTTGGAAGATATGAAATCATCACCTAAATATGTGCTTTCTGGTTCACTGAGACAAAAGAACTTTGAGATTCAAAAATTAATAGGAGTTTGAAACATTAACTCCATCTACAGAACTTCATCTCCCTAAAATGCTGACAGATACATATTTTCCATTTGAAGATCTGAAAGTAATTTACAAATGATTGAAACCTTCCAGTCGCTCTGTGAGGATTAAACAACCTGCTCATTATCACTCAAAAAATACATTTAAGAGCTTGCCTTGGAATTGCAGAACTCCTGATTTTACAACTTATCCCATGTACATTGGGGTATCCCTGGGATGTGCTATTATTTAATTTCTGCAGTCATATAAAACTCTTTTAAGGCTGATAGTACTCCAGGAATAATGTTGGAGCAGTGCCAGAGGACGGCGGAAGGTAGGAGAATTGAGATTCTCATTGTTTGGATAAAAGTCATAATTCATGCCAGTTTGCTCTAAAAAACCTGCCTTAAGTGTGATATATTGGTGAGGAGGGAAGGCCCAGCACAGCTCTATAAAGAAGGATCTCACAACTTCTCTAAGGAAGTCTCTGGGTTGTTGACAGCCCAACACACTTTTCCATATGTACCACCAAAATTTCAACACTTCACGGCCAATAGGAAGCACAATGGTGAAGAACAGGTGATTTTTAAACTGAGAGTCTCCAACCTAGACCAGAAATGGCCCTACAAAGGAGCTTAGAAGCTGACAAATAACATCTCAGGCATTTGTGTGGGCTTCAGTGAACATGCTTGGGACACTGACTCCTAGAAGCAAGGCTTATGCAATGTGTTGGCTGGGAGCAAACCCCACCAGACACTGGCAGAGTGGAATTCCACCAGCAAACACTAGCACAGAGGATGTTTTGTGGAGGTTTTTTGAATGACTGTTTTTGTGAGCAGAAACCCACTTCCTTGAATGTCGGCGCTTCACATGCAAGGAAAATTCTGAGGAGAAAATAATTTTAGAGAAATCAAAATGCTACAATTCAAACTTGACTTGATTTTAATTACATACAGTGCAAAATAAAACTGATGCAAATTGAAAAATCACACCAACATCGGTATTATTAAATAACTCATTATTATCACTGTTGAAGTGGTATCTTTTGATGTGTCTTTTCTTTCATTTCTTCCAGCATAGCTATATTCTATGACCAAAAAATCTGTCAGATTTTTTACAGATTCAGTACACAAATTAAATAAATCTGTTCATCATTGTACTTATATAAATGGAGACTCATTTTACACAGAAAAATATCTAGTCATTTTAAATCCTGCTTTAGTCTGTGATGTCTTGTAACAGTGAGTTCCATGCACTAATTGTGGCACTTTAAAAGTATTTTCTTCCAGAAGATGTAAATGCTCTACTGCACAATTTAACCTAATACCCTTTTTTTCTCATATAGGATAAATTGTTCTCTGTATAACCCTCAATTCTATTTATTTCTGCTATGTACCTCCTTATCCTTCTCCTGTAAATATAATGATGTCTTCAATTTATCTTTAAATCACAAGTTTCTCTGCATCTTTATATGGTGTCATTTTCAGCTTTTAATATCCCTACTGACACAGGGAGAGTTATGGGCAGAGCTGAGGGGGCTGTGTCACCAAGTTAGAGAAGCTCTGCTGTTCTGTGGTTGTGTGGAAGACACCTAAATAGAAATCGAAGTCCAAGGTGGGAACACAGACAAAACAAACAGATGAAGGTCAGAAACTGCTATGTCTGACTTCTTGTATAGCCTGTGCTGCCAGAGCACAGCCAACAGGGACAAATCCCATCTCTGTGCCTCACTGACACTGGTGTGCAGCACTGGGGCCCTGAGGGGCAATGCTATAATACCATTTTTTCTCATTTTTTTTCTTTCACCAGTTCCTCCAGATCCTCAGGTCTGTGAACCTGAGGGAGGAGAGGGAAAGCTGTTGGTCTCAGTAGGAGGAGGGAGGATGCAAAGAGAGGGAGCCCAGTGACTGCTGAGGCAGAGGAAGGGAGAGGATGAGGGACAGCAGGAGCAGTGAGGGCACACATCTTCCAAGAAGCTCATTGTTTCTGTTTGAGGTAGGAAATATGTTTCAGACAAAGTTTTCAGTCCAAGTGTAGCACTGTCAACTTTTCTATGACCATGCAGCTACATATTTCCAGTCTGGTTGGTTTGTTGTTTGAGGGGCCTTTATTTTTGACGATGTAAGTAAAAAAAGTATAAACCTTCATCTACAGTACCTTTTTTTTTTTCAATGCTTATGTAAAGGGTTTGATCTAATATGTATATATGAGTTTATTCTTTAGGTCTCTCTAGATTCAAAGGAAGAGCTGAGTTTTCTTTAGGGAGGAACTGAAACTTACTTGAAAGGAAGCGATAGATGTAGTTGGCTCATTGTTATCTGAAGCATTTCCCTTCTTTGTTGCACTGGAGATAGGTGAATAGCTGCTATGCATGGACATACATGACTCTCAAACTCTGGCTAATGATTTTTGATATTAAGTCATTCAAGGTGTGATTGAGTCAAACCCAGCAAAAGGGATTTTATTCTTGAAAGAATTTGGCAGTCATCACTTTTGCAACAATTTCTTGGTTTGTTTGCTGTTGGCATCTTGGTCTTTTCCTCTCTACTGCTCCTTAATGACAGTGGGTGCAGTGGGCATCAAAACCACCATCCTTCATGCACAGAATATTTGAAGCTGTCTTTCAAAGAAGAAAGGCTCACACACCTGTGCTGCAGATTGCAGGCACATCTTTGTTTCTTAAATAACTCAGGAATATGTAGCTTGAATTTAACCACACTTGACTAAGGCAACTGGTGACTGCTGTAGGGGAGGGTCAAAAATAGCTGCCACTGCTGAGGGCACGGAAAGGGAAGGCAGCCACTGCAGTAGCTTTCAGCAGTAGGTGGCTGTCAGTCAGCCACACGCAGGCCTAAAGTTCTTCATAGGGTTATTTCCTCTCTATCAGAACTGCCACAGGGAATACAGTGCTCATACCTCAGGGAAAAGGTGTGATGGGGGGCAGGAAAAGAATGGTTAAAACCATGGGCTCCTGCTTTAGATGGGCTCCTGCTTTCATCAGTTCTTTGAGCAGTGAAACGGTTCACACACACAAAGCTTTAAGTACACCCTGAAGTATTCAAGGCATTAACGAAAATCCAAAGCATCTTGTTCATTTCAATTACTTCTCCACCCACATTCTTCATTGAATTAAAGGATATCCTACACACTCTTTTGTTTCACTTATTCCCCAAAGATTGTTTCATCGTACACCAAGCAAGGATCTTCAGCATATTCATAGTAACGTCTCAGTCACGGCATTCAGCATTATGATGTTCCTGGCACAAGGGATGTTATTAAAGGATTGAAAAGATGAATAGATGGCAGATTTCCCCAGGGCAGCACATCAGAAAATGGACATCAAAAGAACCTGGCTCAAAATGCAGTGGATATTACTGGCTCCTGACAAATCCCACTCATTTCTGAGTAGTAACACTGTCAGGCTGTGTTAGGGACATGTCCATCCTGGAATACCTCCATAAAACTGTTTGCTTATCCAGTAAAAGCACTCCCATTTCAACACCCACCCCTCTAGTCAAAGACAGTATAATCTTCTTCAGTCAAAAGTACTTTGGGCCCAAATCCAAATACAGTCTTACTCAAATAATTACCAGCGTCCCAAGGCTCAGGCTCTGTAGCCATCAAAATTACCTTTTTCTCCCACCATTTTTCATGAACCCATGTGGATTGCCCTAGAAACCCTGAACGTGTGAGTTTCTTTTACAGGACATGTAGGTTGTCACATATTACAAGTCATCTTCACAGACCCCAACAGGATAACAGGCCTCAGTCTGTGACAGGAAATTTTAAATATTTCTATTTCCTTTTTCACCAAGAACTGGTGGGAATTTATTTTCTTAAAGCTATTTCAAACCATGAGTTACAATTCCTGAGCAGGCATTGAGGAAGGAGAAGCACATA
>VZUA01024717.1:13534-23878 GCA_013401035.1 Horornis vulcanius | reverse complement strand
AAAAACAACCTGATAACTATGCCAATTATGTCATTTTGCAGTCCTAAACCCCTGTTTGGATATTTAGATACCTGTTCGACCTCTCTGCAACTATTTTAACCTAGTTTCACCCAATAACTAAGGTATTTGCACAAGGTAATCCCCTTTTCAAAAGCTGGAACCACAAGTCGTGATTTAATGCTGTCCTATATAAGAAGCCTCCCTTAGCAAGCAAGGAGTATAATCACATCAAAAGCTACATATTTAAATGAATGATTCAAAATATATAAATATTGAGTGGACATAAAAGTGGGTATGTGCCTACCTGGGACATCGTCATCTTCTTCATCAATATCTTCAGATTTTGGTGCTTTACTATCCAACACTATAAAAAGAAATTTGGTGCTGAGTTCTCATGGTATAGAAGAATCAGGGACACTCACACAACAAAATAAAAACCATACATGTAAAAAAAGCAAGCATTTCCCCAATCCCCAATAGAGACACAAATGACCAGGCACTGAGAGTTAACAGCATGACCAAAAGGTGTCCTTGGGGACATTGTGACAGCAAAGCATTAGCAGAGCCATTTTCAGATGCTAAGGGATATTCATAAAGAGTTTGGATCAAATGATACAGAGAACCCCCAGCATGACTCCATCTTCTAAGTGTTTCAATGCAACAACAATATGGCCCCCACCAGTGACCAACATATCATAGGATTCAAATATGCTTATGATGATCCATCTCTCTAAATTTTAGAAGGTTTTAAATTCTGCACATTACTAAAGATGAAAAACAAACCCATTACTTTCACTTAAACTCTCAACATGGATGTTGGAGAAATTAAAACTGACTTAAAAGGAATAACTATTTGTTGAAAACATTAGAACAGGTGATGTATATTCCATTCCAAACACAGACAACTGCAACACATCCAGCTACAGTCAACTTAATGTCATAACAGTCTAAACTGGAACTGTACCTAATCTTCATTTAACTGTAAAATTACAGTAATAATTATACCACACACACCCCTCCACCCATGCTCCCAAGGTTTTAAAATTAATAGAAAATAATCACATGCATAACTGTGATTTGATTTTTTTAGTTTTCCATTAAAACTTTGATTTTTAACTAGTTTTTTGAAGCCTCAGTTGAATTCCAAATCCAATTGTAGAGCAGAAGAATATACTTCTACTTCTATAACTGCAATAGAAATATGTTTTGTACAAATAAAGAAAACAGAATAGATTCCATGACAAAAAGAACTGGCTGACTTTTTCCAAGTAAAAACGTGAGCTTGCTTTCCCCAGGCATTCTGCCATACACAGCTGTACACCTGCTATCACAGCATGCCATACTTATCTACTTCTTTTAAATCAGGGCCTGCCTCTATAATCTTGAATCAATAAAGATTAAAATAAAGTTTTTCCCCACCCTCTACTTCCACAACAGTGGCAAATGAATAAAAGCACACACTCACTACTGACTTTTTAAGTCACATGCTGTTGTTAAATTTGGGTTAAAACTTCTAGTACTTCATAAGTCCTTTAAGTCAGCTGTGAAAGATTCCAAAAAGACCTACCTTGTCTTGGGAATTGTTCAGCTAACTTCCTGAGACTTGTTAAGCTGTCAGCACCAAGCTGGCTTAAGATGCCTGGAAGCATTTCTGTGATCGGTTTAGCCTCTGCATGACCAGTAATTGCAAAAGTGTTGGCAGAGAGGGAAGCTTGAACCTTGGGGTTGTTGAAGTGAATAACTGTCCCATCGTCTTTTATCATGTTCACCTGTTTAAATATATTAATAACATTTACCAAAGTGTTGCAGCATCTTGTTACACAAGCATAATAACTAGAATCTAGATTTGAAATATTAAAAATTACAGAACTAAGGATAAAAAAGGATAACATAACCATGATAAAAGCACCTGGAATTAACACCATCTAAAATCAAAGCTCTGACAGCAGCACCTTGCCACAGCAGGTTAAACCATTGCCTTCCACAGGTACCTGTGTCACCTACCAGGAAAGTGTTCCTGCTTCTGCCCAGCTGGCAAAGGCACAGGACTCACACTGGCTTAAGGCAGGGATGCACACACAGCACTGGGGGATTATCTACCACCTGCACTAGAAAAGACTTCCAATACCTTCCCAATTATTCCACAAGGGCTCTTAAGACTAAGGACACCACACAGTGATCCTGCTCTCTTCCTCTTCCCTAGCCTTCTGAATCACCAAGAATTCTATTTTACAGCCAGATTCAGAATTAAAAACAAGATTCAAAACACAGAAACATCTTAAGTTTTCAATCCTCCTACAGTAGCAGAGTTCCAAAAATGTTTTGAACAGGAAATCCAGGTGTGTTGCTTTCTTGCAAAACCAAGCAATGTCCTGTGCTTTGCCCATGGGGAAATGGTAAAGGCTCCAAGCACACTCATCCTGTTACTTAAAAGCCTCTTTCAAAATGACACAAATGTGTTACTCATGCTTGACTCAACATTATTCTTCTATCTGCACGAAGCTTACCAAGGTCAACCTGGGTTCACTTGAATAAAACATTGCACAATTATGTCACTTGCTATCAAGGTAAAAACATTTTGCATCATCTTCCTACACGTTGAGATATTTAAAATCCTTAATAACTGTATCTGAATAAAGATCCTGTGCTTTGTGCAGAAAAAAAACCCCTGAACATACACCAAGAAGAACCATGTCTTTCTTTAGTTCATACAGCTCTGCATATTTGTATTAAGCTTAAGAAAACAGACAAACTGAACTGTTTCTGTAACAGAGGTCTGAAAACTTACAGGCAAACCACACTGAATCTGCATTTGCTTTGGAAGGGAAGCATGCACTTAGTGACTTCTGCATGCACCTTGCAATCCTGCTTCAATTAATTAATCACAGATTAAATATTGCACTTCTTTAACCAAGTAGTGTAAGCACTACAGCCACACTGAGCTCATGATGGAGGAATCTTCTCCTCCTCCCATGTATGAGGGTCACTCTCTACACTGTTGTGGAAAACATGTTTTATTAACACATGTAAATTAGAGGTATTCAAGGAATATCTGAAACTCTTCACATTCCCACTTACATTAACACAGAAGCTGCTTCCGTAGAGTCTCCGCAGTGTTTTAAAAAAATCTCCTGTAACCACTGCAAACAATTCCAGCATTTTTTGTGTAGTAAAAGGTCCTAATTTTGATAATACAGACTCAAGGTGTTTCTAAACTTTCCTTCATATTCTGCACCACACTTGCTCTAGATGTACCTGCACAGACCATGTACATTTTCTGCTTTTCTCTTTAGAGCAGGTAATCAAGTTCAAAAAAGTAAAGAATGAAGAGAAGTTTTGTTCTACAATGAATGCAAGACATACACACAGAGCTTACTACCTCCACCACACACTTCCTGACCAGCATAACCTTCACCTTTCCTTCTCCAGGTACATGCATATTCATTACAATGAGACAACAACACATCAAACAACTTTACCTCACAATAACCAGATCTCTATGGTTTTGCTTGGAAGATAAAACTGTTGTCAAAACCAAAAGCAAACCTCACCATACCACCACCAAAACAATAGAATGAATTTAATTTCAAACAGGAAACACTTTTTTTTTCACTATACCTCTTCAATGCCAGCAATGTTATTTACTGCCAGTTTTTTGAGGGAACTCTGAAGTTTTTTGTCATCAGCTGTAGCTGTTCTGTGCACCACCTTCTTCTTTCTGCGAGCTGTTCCCTAGGAAGAATCAAGAGACAACAGTCAGCTCTGCCCAAAATCTCTCAACACTAATTGCAAAAGTCAGGCCAGTCTGAGCAACATCTTTCAAGTTACAAGACATTTCTGTAGACAAAAATGCTTCTCAACTTAATTCCCTTTACCTACAGCTTTGGCCATCATTCCCAATTTAAAGTTTTTTCTTAAGCATGAAAAACCAAAGAAATACCAAACAGCAGCATATTTTCCCTTGCACTAAACCAGAATCCAAAAACACTACTTAATATTAAGCAATACATAACAAAGTTTCCCCAAGATATTTTTTCCAAAACAAAGCACACTGTATGTGATTTAAATGGTGCCACTTTGGCAACCAAGTCATCAACACTTGTTCCACAGAGAGCAATTTTGGAATTCCTGCTTTGTAAACTTTTGTACAATCATCCCTATGACAGAGGATGAGCACCCATACTGAACAAACTACATGCCCTTTTATTGGTCATGTTAACTACCCACTAGCTCAGAGAAAAGAAACAGCTCAGTGCACAGCCCATGCCTGAAACAGGCACAAAGAAGAAAATCCCCAACAGGGAGACCAGGAAGGCAGAACTGGAACACCCAACAGGTGAGCTTAGTTGGAGCCTTCACAGGTCACAACAAGTCATTGAATTAAAACAATGCTTGTACACTGGAAACTGCTCATCCAGCAGTTGTGAACTGAAAGAAACTTGCATTTCAGGTAGCTGCACTATAGGCCAGATCACACAAAATCTGTATTGGTCAAACCTGAGAATATTTATTTTCCTTCCCTTTTTATGAGGTTGAGCCTATGTTTTCAAAAGCACCTCTGGTGGTTTTCTTACCTTTCCTCCTATTCGGACCTGCGCTTGAAGCTTGGCCAGTTTTTCTTGGTTCATAGTGCTACGTCTAAAGAGCAAGAACAAGTTCAACTTAACCATCAAATCAATAACAAAAAAAGTCACAGTCCATTTTAAGAGTACTCCTACAATTGCAGGGGGTTTTTCAGAACATCTCCCAAAACAGTGCATCAAACAAACATACATAAAAATAGCTTTAAAAGCCACACCACCTATAAGCAATCTATAGTGGTCCCGCAGTAGGAAGAACCTGCATTTAGGTAAAGTGTCTGTGCCACAATGAGGCAACTCAACAGGACATTTCATTCTGCATCAGGCCGAGGTACTCATCTCCAGGATGCCAGTTTACTGCTGGAGGTATTTAAGTGAATTACTGACTCCAACCAGACCCGAACCAGCACATGCACAACCGGGGTTGGGAAAACACCCTTATCTTTACGAGGGCCCAGGGACAGATTCATCACTAAACTACCTAGAATAGAATTCATATGTTGAATCTATGATACTTATGACTAATAAGCTGGATCCAAACTCTGTGAAATTTGATACATATTTGCTACATGAACTTCTGGTAGCTCTTCATCCAATAGCGACTGGGAAGTTTGTCCAGTGCTTCTCCCACCGGTCAGATGGCACCTTTAGATGCTGCAAGCCCTGAAAATCCATAATGGGTGAAAAAACGGCCTCAAGCCTTCCAGCAAAAGGAATGCGTTTCGCTGCTCTGCCCCAGCGAGTCATGAGTGACCCCCGGAATGACGGGGAAGTCTCCGCTTTGTGCCGGGAACGACCGGGAGAAGAGCGGGAGCGAGGCACGGATCGGCGCACGGAGGGACCCGGCGGGGCGGCGGGAGAAGGGGCTCAGGGTGGCTCGCTGGGCAGCCCCAGAGCACAGGGAGCGTGAGGAGAACACGGCTCATCCCTCAAGGCCCGTGTAACCGCGGTCCCACAGGAGAGCCGCGGCCCCGCCAGCCAGGGCAGCCCCCGCACAAGGGGGTCGCTCGCTCGGCCTCTCCTCAGGGAACGGCCCAGCACGGTCCAAGGGGATAGGATCGAGCTGCTGCGGCGCCCTGCCCGCCTCAGGCCGGCGGGGACGCGACGATACCAGGACACGGAGACACCGGGACACGGGAACAGCGAGCCCCCTCACCTGAGCGCGGCGAAGCCCCCGCTGCCAACACGCGGCGAGAACAAGATGGCGGCCGAGGAAGGAAAGAGAGGCGCACAGAGAAAGGAAGCGCCACACCACGTGACGGCGCCAACCCGCCAGGCGATTGGCGGACCCGCCTACTCATTTACATAGAGGCGGGGGCAGGAGGCGCAAGGGCTCCTGGGAGTTGTAGTCTCCAGGGAGCAGCAGTCGCCGGGGCCCCAGGGCAGGGAGCGGTGCCCTGTAACCCAAACTCGAGACGCGGCGCTTCCAAACGCGTCATCACTCGCTCTGTCCCTCTTAGTGAACCCTCCCTCACACGCTGCGCTTGCGGTCGGTTTTGCCTACAGCTAGGCAACGCCGGAGAGCAGCGCGACAAAAGAGTTTATTTAGGAAGCAGAAAATAAAATAAATCCGGAACCACCCCCCTCCCAGGGGTGCCTCCCGCTGCCTGCTCCTGTCGGGATAATGCTGGCGTTTGCCCAGGGGGAGTAACAAGGGCTCTGGGGCCGCGGTGTGATGACCCCTGCGCCGGGGGTCCCGGCTCCTTGTACGGAGCTGAGCTCATGCCGAGCCCCCACACCATTCCCGCGGCACCCCCGGGGCCGAGCCGTGAGGGCGGTGCACCGCCCACATCCGCCACACATCACTTCCTGGGCTTTAAAAAACGGGGAAAAAAAAATCCAGCCTAGCGGGTCCTGTCCTGTCCGGAGGTCCGGGACCGTACCCGGGTGCCGCCGCTGTCCGCGCCGACACCATGAAGGCTCAGCCCGCGGCAGCCTCCGTCCTCTGCCTGTGCCTGGTGCTGGCGGCCTGCGCTGCCTCCGCCGCGGGAGGGCTCGGAAAGGGTCAGACAAACGCTTTCTTCGGGCTTTCCCCAACTTCCATCCCCACTCGGGGCAGGTCCGGTCCCCTCAGCCCGCGGGGGCCGCCGGGCGGGGGCAGAGAGCGCAGGTTCGGGGTCTGGAGGTGCGGGGGGGCTTTGCGGGGTCTCTGCCGTCGTGGTTCGGTACTGGCTGAAACCCTTCTGAGGGGCTCGGCGGGGCCCTGGGGGAACAGCCCTCGGTGTCCCGTACCGAGTGCCCCGTGCCTGCCCGGCCAACGCCGGGCTCCTGGCAGGCGATGAATGGCCCTTCCCTCCGCCCTCGGCTTCCCTTGCCCTTCGTGACCGCTCCTCACCTCGTTCCTGGCTTGCCCAGGCTCCTTGTCTAATTACCGTGTCTAATAGCCCGGTTCACCCGGGGCCTGAGCTTCACCTCAGGTGGTGGCTTTGCCGTAGAGGTAAATCTCCTCCTCAAGGCTGGTTGTAACCAATATGATCAATGACAGCAAAGCTGTGGTGTGGATCCCAGCCAGCCGTTCACCCTTTAATTCCCCAAACGATTTTCATTCAAAAGATACGCTCCGCAATGTGTTGTGTGATGCTTTTAAAAACACACTGAAGCTCACCACAAAGTGGGGTTTGTTTTAAATATAGAAAAGCTTTTGAAAAGTGTTTCCTAGCTAGAATAATAGAAGGTTTTCCCTGTTTTAACATTTTGGCCTTTGACTGAAATAGCTGATGTATCAATATTCTGGGTAAACATGACTTGTGCTAGTCCTGCTGGGTTTTGCTTGGGATGTTGGACTCTTACAAAGGTAGCCCTGTGTCCAAGGCTGCCTCAGGAGCTGCTGTGTGGGTGGGAGGGAACAGGGACGAGGCATCCCCACCCCGCTGCAGACTCACAGGCTCATCTGTTTGATGTCTTTCGTCACTTATGTTCACAGTTGCTCAAATCAGCAGAAGAGATCAGGTAACACAAACACTGTGCCACTGTCCTCACCTCCTGAATGCTGAACTGAGGTCTCCCAAAGACTTGCTGTTTTAGGCTTTCTCCAGTTTCTTTGCCATAGTTGTCTACTGGAGACAATGTCCACTTTCTGGTGTCAGCACTGGGCAGTCTGTGGCTCCTGATCTCTGTGTAGCTTCCAAAATCTGCTCCCCTCAGCACCCTGGGCACAGCGAGTTCCTGACTAATCCAAACCCTTAGGGATGGGAAGGGGCAAGCTGAGGCTCATGTTTGGCCATTCAGCACAGTAGTTGTTAATTACTGGAACCAAGACCTCTGAGGAGATGTTCCAAGAGAGTTCCTCTTTGTACAGCTCCTGGATTTCCTTCATCTAAGATCTCCAGGTGGCTTTTGGCCATGTGCTGTGTTGGCTGCTAAAAAAACCCAACCCTGGCAGTCACTGCTTTGCAGCTGTTAAACATACACTGACTCACTTTTAAGTCAATTGACATAACAAGACTTGTTATCTGGATGCCAGATAAAATATTTCCTGCTTCCTTCAGTCGCTGTAATACTCAGAAATCTGTGTAATGGTGTTCTTTCTTGCTCTTCCCTGATATTATCATCAGCAGGAATACTTAGCATAATAGCTTTAGAGCAATTAATGATCATATGTTGGCCTAGACATTTTTAAGTTTCAGTTTAGTTCATCTTCAGTGGGATTTAGGAAGCCAAATGCTGACATGTTTAATTTGTCATTCATCAGATAATAAATGTTCACAGATTGAAAAAAAACCAGAGAATAATCAGAAGGCACTTCAATTTTAATATCTGTTTGGGGGATTTTAGTGTCATTTACATACATATATAGAAATATTCATGAGCATGGTATGTTCTTATTAATTAATTTCAATGGGATTCCTCATACGACTGTGTGGGCTGTAAGTATTTGCAGAAGTCTTTCCAGAAGTGGGGCTATAGTTGGCTTTAAAAAAAGAATATTAAACGAGTTGAAAATATTCTTGAGGGTTGGGCTGTTTTCCTCTGTTAGCTGACATGTTAAATTATGCAGCATTTATAAGCCCTTCTTTCTGGCAGGTTTTGGAGATCATATTCATTGGAGAACACTAGAAGATGGGAAGAAAGAGGCAGCAGCCAGGTATGTCTGTTAGTTTTAAATACAGAAATGTGTCTTCAGAAGCATTCAGAAAGGTTCTACTTCAGCCCTAAATTTAACCACAGAGAAGAGTTTCTATTAACAAAAATAAGGGTGGTTTAGAAGAGTCTTCAGATCCCTATAACTTATTGGAGAGAAAATATAGAGTTTTGTTAGCTTTGCTAAGGCACCACCTAGGTTTAATCACTGCAGTCCAATTAAATGATTGAAGCCCTAGAATGTCTTTGAAACAAGAAAATAAGTATTTATTACAGTAAAGAAAGATATGGTTCTCAAACACACAAATGCAAGTGTAAGTGGTGCTCAATGCTCTTAAACTCAGCAGTGCTAAGAGCTTCCCTAAAATTCCCTGTGCCTAAATAGATGAGGCCTCAGCATGAGGTATTTTGTTTCCATCTGCAGCAAAAATCTGGAAGTTTAAAACTGTAGTGAACTGACTGAACCTGGTTTGGGCTAAGCTTAAATTCTAAAAAGAACACTGTCTATGAAAAATGACATCTTGGCGCTTTTTTTCCTCAGAGTTTCTTCTGTTTCTTGTTGAAATGCAAGGACAATGGCATGCTTTTAAATTATACTTGTATTTTAACTTTCTAACCTAGATCTGACAATGCTGACATGAGCAGAAATTGCTCATGCCTTCCAGGTTTGCTGTTTAATTTAGTTCTGCTCTCAAACTGATCCATCTGGCAAGTTCTACACTCCAGTGCAGACACTGAATTAACCCAGATGGTACACTTCAGAAGTCTTACAAGTTTTTATAACTTGATACTTTAGCTTTTTTCTTTTTTTTTTTTTTTTTTTTTTTTTTTTTTTTTGGGAGTGGGGGGAAAGAAAAAGAAAAGTAGATGATTTCAGTATTTACAGTTATAATTGTAGCATTGCTTTGCAATGCAGCAGAGGAAGCTTTAAAATGAGACAGAGGAGGGTGGGATGGATGGCAAGGTCTGAGCTCCCAGGTTTGGGCAGGATTAGTGTTGCTGCTCAAAAAGACCTTGCAGCAAGGGATGGGATGAGACAGGATGGGTGTGAACCACAGTCTCTCATTGCTGATGCACAGATCTCGCTGATTTGACTGAGGAACTCGGCAGAATTTGAGTGTTACTGAATTGACAGGATGGGAGAAACTACTAGCAGCAAAGAAAATATAAACCTAAAAAGTACAATTTTTTCTAAGTCTGACCATAAATCAGATGAAAAATTACACAAAATTATCTGGGATGCATCAAGTGAGATGCATCAGAGCGGCGGTCTGAAGTTTCAAACCTTCCAATTCAATTCTGTAAACTGCACAATGTCGTGGGATGCTGGGGACTTCTCGGCTTTAAGTTCCCTGCGGGCGAGGGCGCGGTCCCTCCGTTGCAGCCGCTGCCGCGGTGGCAGCAGTTTTAAGCGGGACCCCTCGCAGGACGGTGTGGCGGTGCCAGAGCCGTGCTGGGGCTCTCCGCGCCCGTGGGCAGGAGGAGCGCGCCGGGGGCTGCGCGGGGGCGGCCGTGCGGGGCCTGTCCCGGGCGCTCCGCGGGGCCGGGGCGAGCTCTGGGCGTGTGTGCCCGGCGGAAGCAGTCGCTCCACGTCCGGTGTCGCTGGCGAGGCGATGCCGCTGGTGGTGCTGTGCGGGCGGCCGGGCAGCGGCAAAAGCCGGCGGGCGGCCGAGCTGCGGGAGGC
>VZUA01024707.1:38719-48901 GCA_013401035.1 Horornis vulcanius | reverse complement strand
TAAAGAAAAAAAAAAAGGAATAAAAAAAGTTAAGCCCAAGACTACACTGGGCAGAAACAGAAATATTAGGTTAACAGTGTTTGATAACTGGCAAGACCAAATAGGTACTGTTCCAATTAATTACAGTTCCCACATGATTCAAAGGTGCTCTGACAGCAGCAGGCACCATCAAATGTTCATTTGGGCTGTGAAGACATATGGAACCAGGGACAACCAAATCCCCAGTACAAGCATTTAAAAAGTTATCTGTTAGCCTTGTAGTCTTCCTGGCTTTTACCTCTAAGTGTGAGCTAGGAGATTCTTTATCTAGGAATTAAAGATGCCAGCAACAACCTGTGGGAATTCCCAGTGCTGCATCAAACCAGTTATCTATTCTGTGGCAATTTCTCCACTCTGGTAAAATATCACATATGCTTATTTGACCTGGTTTGTGCAGAAAAAGAAACAGAAAAGACATCATTAAAACAAACAAACAAACAAACAAACAAACAAACAAACAAACAAACAAACACCCTAACCCACAAAAATGCATACACATTAAAAAAAAAAAAAACCCAAAAGAAAAGAAAACAAACCAACAACAAAGAAACCCAGAGCCCTTCACCATATAAGAGCAAATAAAATTCACATTGTGTCCTAGAAGCACAGAATGTGGAGCTGTGGCTGAAGTATCCTTTATTATTGTTTTCCAATAGATTTTCTCTTAAGCACTTCTGTTTTGCTCTGTGAAAGTGAAGTACTTACTGTTTAACAGTATTATTGTTTCACTGTAGTTGCAAATACTGAACAACCCATCACAGCTAAGGAAACCACAATGATTATAAGAAACTTCAGCTCCCACAAATTTGGCTAATGACACTATCTGAGCACAGCTACAACATAATTAAAGGATTCTACCCATCACTAGAAGGTTGAGACTTAACCTGTCTTTAAAAAGGCAATTAGGAGATCAAAAATGCACTGTACAATAAGAAACAGACTTAAATAACCTGTCTGGACACCATGTTGGCTCTGTCTTTTTAAACATTTGTTTGGCTCATCCACCATTAAAAAATAATACCCAGTCTATCTGGGATGGCTTTATGTTCAAGCTGGGATTTCCTTCATGAGGAAATGGCCTCAGCTTGCACCAGGAGAGGTCTAGGTTGCATGTTAGGAAAAATTTCTTCATGGAAAGTGTTGCCAAACATTGGAACAGGCTTCCCAGAGAAGTGGTTGAGTCACCATGCCTGAAGGTATTTCAAAGATTTGTAGATGTGGCACATAGGACATGATTTAGTGGTGGGCTAGGCAGTGTTAGGTTAATAGCTGGGCTCAGTGATCTTCTCCAACCTATATGATTCTATGTATTTTGAAATAAAAGCAAAAGCTGAACAAAAATTAGAAGCACAGTTTTCAGGAGGAACACAGTTTAATACCCGCTGAGTTAATACTGTCACATAAAATTACTTTCTCATGTGCCAGATCAGTCACATCTAAGTGTCAAAATCATATGTCAAACAACCCTGTCCTTGTGATTTGCATTTGCTTAGTGGACTCTCATCTTTACCAAAAAAAGTGTAAAGGAGGTATTACTGTGAGACCTCTAATTCTGCAAGTAATGAATATTATTTGAGTATTTGGTTATTTCTACATTGGCCAATATATCTTGAGAGGATTGGAGTGCTTCTGAAGCTTAATCCAATTGTATGTTCATCTATGTACATCTGCAACTGGTGAAGTGACATATTCTGCATCTTCTCCTCTTTATTAGAGACTACTTTTAAGCCAAAAGAGAAAACCCACACTTAGCTTGCCATAATTTTCCTTACAAGTTCCACAGATGTCACCATTTGCCACCTTCTGGTCAGTTCATTGGACTAATGCCCCTTCAAGCCGTCCTTTCTCTTATAAGTGTGAAGCTAAAGACTGAAAAGGTACAGAGCATCAGGAAGAAAAAATTTGAGTACAAAGACCATTATAACTGGCATTTAGATCAGCCAGAACCAGGGCACAGGTTGCAGGAAGTTGTCCAGATACATCAGCTGAATCAATTCTTTCAATATATGAATTACAGAGATTAGAGATTCTCATGTAGGGAACTCAGGTTTACCTATCCCTTCCTGCTAAGAGAGAATGCAATGCATTGACTGAAACATTCTGATATTTCTTGCAGCTTATCCACCACTTAAAGGTGATAGAATTACTTGTCTTTTGAAACATGTAAATTAGAAAACTTTACTCTGTTTAAATATTGTTCTTAATTTCTTAATCTTATCATCTGCTTATAAAGGGAGATTCTGATAAACTATTTGATTTTTTTATTATATTCAGATACATATCTAATACAACAATTTCCTTCAAGGAAACAGCAAACACTCATTTCTGATAGTTCACACATAAACATAAAAAGCTTCATTTTGTCTTAGAAATACTTGCCTTACTTGTCCAGCACTATGCTTACATGGTAAGGGAGATATGAATGTAAGGGTGGAGCTCAGAATTACTTGAGTAGGTAAGAGCTACTGTGAGAATATTTTCCATTTTATAAACTTTGCATGTATTTGCTTTTGTTTTATTTTTAATAACTAAGGATGTTATTCTCAGAATCTTTCACATTATTATTATTTGGTCAGTATTTGTCATGGAAGTTAGTTTTGAAAAGGGAATTTTAAACGGAAATAATGAAAAGCTTTAAAGCCAGTTGGGAGGCAAAGTCACTTTCTGAAAAGCACAGATAAAAGCAACAAAGCCAGGATCACTGCAAAGGGGAGAGCTTCACTATCACCTAAGACACAAAAAAACTAAATAACAACAGACAGGTCCATGAAGGGTTTTGAAGCTGAGCCCCATGACTGCATGTGAGAGCAAGGAGCAAGAAACAGAGGCGGGGGAGTAGAGAAGAAGCATTTCAGAACAGGATGTACCAGAGGAAAGCAAGGGTGGGCAGGGAAGGCCTGGGGAACAGGCTACAGCAATGCAGGTTGGTGTCATCAACGTGATCAGGTAAATCATGTCTGCTTCTAGTGGAGGGACATACGAATCCTGTATCAACTCAGTGTGAAGCAACCCATAATCTTCCTATAAAACAGGCTCCTTGTCAATAGCAAACTTTGACTAATTTCATTACATATGACTTTTTAAATCAGTAGAATCTCATCAGTGGAAATTTAAGGATGGCTTTAATTTAAACATGCTATTTGCCAGTGCAACCTAAAGTGAAACAAGTGTTGTCAAAAGCATCTTTCTGCTAATTTAACTGTCACATTTTAAAGCCATTTGTGCTAGAAATCACAGCCCAAGTGCATTGTCCTGCCTAGGTCAGACCTATCAGTGCAGTTGTGGTCCAAAGGGGGTATCTCTAGTAGGGCACAGTACAAGAAGAAAAGAGAGTAATGGGGAAAATCAGAGGTATAGACCAGCTCCCAGAGGAGGAACACTGGATATGCCAGGGTTTGTCATCTTGGAAGAGATTATAAGGAATATGACTGATATCTATAAAATCCACCAGCATAGTAGCTGGGTATGTATCAATTGCTCACTTATTCTTCTTATAAGGGAAGCATCACTTCTTATAAGGGAAGCATCATTTGAAGCTGAGAGAAGCCCTGTCCAAAATGGAAAAGGTTTCTTCTTATGCAACAACTGTGGGGTAAAGTGGACAAGTATCAGGAGAGGACATCCTGTGTAACTAAACAGACAGAAAACATTCCATCAGCTGCAGGTGGCTGGGGAATGGGATTGTATTAGGAGGCATTCCCATGTAGGTCTAGCCTTACCTGATGGTGGCTGGTCCTGCAGGCTGCAGGATATTGGGCAGCAATATTATAAAAGAAGAGGCATCTTGCTCTTATACAGTAGTGCAATTCTCTGCATTTCACTAAAAATGCAGTACCATTTCCTTAAGGAGTATAATAATTCTCAAATATTTTGCAATTCACAATTCAACTTTTATGCACAGCATTTGGCTGTTGCTAAACAGTTTGTGTTGAAAGGTTTTCATTTTACTGCATCTTCACTTTTGAAATATGAAACCTATATATCATCCTAATTGCAGGCGCAGTTATACCCACATGAATACTAGAACTGGTGCAATCTTTCCCTGTATTTCTAAAGTATTTAATTACTGTAGTGATAGATATACTCAAGCCCTGACTAGTGTTGGCATTTAATATTTTTGTTTATATCAGATGTAAGATGGTGGGTGATTCAGGATACAATTACGATTTTTTTTCTGTAAATGGATGGAATTTGTTGTTGTAGTTGTGCTACCATCACCTGAACATCCTTCTGCCTCCAAACTGCTCTTTGCGTATTTTCTATATGAAATGTCTTATAAATCCTGAGGACATCTTGCACCCTCAAGAGGCTGTACAGCCTTGTTATCTAAAATACATTGATGCAAACAGAATGAGACAGCACACCAGACAAATTGCACAGCTTATCATGCATTGAATGCAGCTAACATAAAGCCCAGTATCCCACCTTGTCAAAAACAAACACGTTCCAGAGGGCCTGTTGTGGTTTAGGAATAGTATTCTCCATTTTAGCATTACTGCAAAAAAATTAACCCAGTCCTGGTTGAAACCAGGAAAGGGCCTAAAGTAGGGCAGATATGAAGGCTACATTTCTTTCTTATACTCTTTCACTGTCCATTAAGCAGGTTAGCAGGTAAGAAGAGATCCCAAAGTCTGTAATTTTTATCTGAGAAAGCCTGTTCCAGTGATGTCAAGGCAGGCTTTATAACGGTCCCTAGAGACATGAATTTCATGCATCTTATAGATACACTCTGAATAATCTAAGTAGAAATGAACAGCCCATCACCCAGTGTTTCATGCAGGAAATCTCTCAAACCTAGTGCAGCATCATACAAATTCTCTACAGGAGATAAAAGGATAGAATCTGATTCTATAGGGCAGGATCCAGTGGTGTGCTCATCACTGCACCTTCCCTGGTTTCCAACTAATCTCTTACTCTAAACACTCGCCAAATGTCTCAAGTCATCAGGTCTCTCAATGGCGTTTTCCCAGGTTTCATCTTGAGCTATTGCCTGAAGCAAGACCTCACAGTAAAGAAATCTGTGAGCAAAACATGGTTATCTGTATCACTGTACCCTATCACACATGGCTTCTTCCCAATGGTTTCCTCCCTCCCTACCCAACCTTTGCCTCCACACCCCCATTCAGACCTTCCTGCCTCACCAAGCCCCTTTCCTCGCCAGGCTTTGTTTTCATTCTGACTCTCTCTGCCCATCCTGTCCCCGATCTCTCACCTTTTTAAGCTCCCCTGTTAATCCTTTACTGCAAGAGTGGTGAGGCACTGCGGTGTCCCAGAGAAGTTGTGGAAGCCCCAACCCTGGAAGTGTTCCAGGCCAGGCTGGATGGCGTTTTGAACAACCCAGTTTAGTGGAAAGTGCCCCTGCCCCTGGCAGAAGGGGTGGTACAAAGTGATTTTAACATCCCCTCCAACCCAAACCATTCCGTGATTCTGTGACTCTGCTGCAGTCACTACTCCAAAAATGCCTTGCTCACTTGTTTCCCACTCCCGGCTTTACCAAACTTCGGCTGCAGATTTTTTCTGCGATGCCCTTTCCCCCGCTCCTTTTTCCCCACTCTGAACCCCATCAACACGCTCATACCCCTCGCGGGGCACCCCTGGAAGCGCAGGCAGCGGCCGCACGGCGGGCCGCCCTCCCGGCCGCAGCGGGGCGGGCGCGGGCGGCAGTTCCGGCGGAAGGCGGCGGGGCCGGGCCCGGCGTGGGGAGCTTCCCGCAGCGATGGTCCAGGACCCGGGCCCGAGGCTGGTGGCCGAGCTGCTGCTGCAGGCGGGGGCGGCCGGCGGCATCCTCTGCCTCTGCTCCCGCGCCTTCGTCGAGTGAGTAGCGCCGGGCGCGCCCCGCGGATCCTCGTCCCCGCGGCCGGGGGAGCGTCCCGCTGGGCACGGGCGGGAAGGGCCGCGCTGCTGCGGCNCCCTATCACACATGGCTTCTTCCCAATGGTTTCCTCCCTCCCTACCCAACCTTTGCCTCCACACCCCCATTCAGACCTTCCTGCCTCACCAAGCCCCTTTCCTCGCCAGGCTTTGTTTTCATTCTGACTCTCTCTGCCCATCCTGTCCCCGATCTCTCACCTTTTTAAGCTCCCCTGTTAATCCTTTACTGCAAGAGTGGTGAGGCACTGCGGTGTCCCAGAGAAGTTGTGGAAGCCCCAACCCTGGAAGTGTTCCAGGCCAGGCTGGATGGCGTTTTGAACAACCCAGTTTAGTGGAAAGTGCCCCTGCCCCTGGCAGAAGGGGTGGTACAAAGTGATTTTAACATCCCCTCCAACCCAAACCATTCCGTGATTCTGTGACTCTGCTGCAGTCACTACTCCAAAAATGCCTTGCTCACTTGTTTCCCACTCCCGGCTTTACCAAACTTCGGCTGCAGATTTTTTCTGCGATGCCCTTTCCCCCGCTCCTTTTTCCCCACTCTGAACCCCATCAACACGCTCATACCCCTCGCGGGGCACCCCTGGAAGCGCAGGCAGCGGCCGCACGGCGGGCCGCCCTCCCGGCCGCAGCGGGGCGGGCGCGGGCGGCAGTTCCGGCGGAAGGCGGCGGGGCCGGGCCCGGCGTGGGGAGCTTCCCGCAGCGATGGTCCAGGACCCGGGCCCGAGGCTGGTGGCCGAGCTGCTGCTGCAGGCGGGGGCGGCCGGCGGCATCCTCTGCCTCTGCTCCCGCGCCTTCGTCGAGTGAGTAGCGCCGGGCGCGCCCCGCGGATCCTCGTCCCCGCGGCCGGGGGAGCGTCCCGCTGGGCACGGGCGGGAAGGGCCGCGCTGCTGCGGCCAAGGGATGCAAGCGGAGCAGGGTTTTACGGGGCTGTGCAAAAAAAGCACCCCGATATATGATCATGTTTATCACTGGTGGGGAAGAGCAGAAAAGGGTGAGAGGAGCCCCCAGACGCCGATCCCGCTGCCGGAGCCCGCGCCCTTCCTGAGCCGGGGCTCGGGGCGCCCTCCCGCGCCCTTCGCGCTCCCGATCCGCCGGGGAGCCGCCGGTTCCTCAACGAGAGGAGCGCCACAAAATTTAATTCCGGAGTGTACTGCGTAGCTGCAGCGTTTTCTGAACGTCGTTCCTATGGGCTTTCACATCAGGCTTTAATTAAAGTCTTGCCTTTTCCAGATGTTGTTTCTTTTTATTTGTTTCGCGTGTCTGGAGTCACAGGGCAGCCCGCGTGGGAAGGGACCTGGAAAGGTCACTTGGTCCAGCCTTTCATGGGAGCAGAGCCTAGAAAAGCCTAGTACCCCATCCAGTATCATCATGAAACGTCCAGTCGTGGGGATTTTATTGCATCCCTGGGGAGTATTTTTCCACAGAATGATTGCTTTTACAGTAAAAAAAAAAAGTTTCAATGGTAACTTTCTGCATCTGTGTCTGTCTTTATTTTTACAGAGATCGAAAATTATATAAACTGGGATTAAAAGGATTTTATATCAAAGATGACAATGACAGTACAGGTAAGGTAATACAATGTACTATGCAATGTGATGTGCAGTGTTAAAGTGAGTTATGTGTGGCTATTTAAGTTGTTCCTATTTCTGGGTTGTTTTTCAGTACTTTTGCTATGGGGACAGAAGTGAATAATAACTTAGAACTTACACGGCTTTCAGTTTACCATAATCTTGATGTAGAAGTTCGTGTCAAACCAAGTGCAGTGCTTATTCCTGTCCAGATAAACTTTACCACCTCGCATAATATTCACCTGGTGCATAGAACAGATTATGTCGTACATCCCTGACCTGATATCATAATTTCGACTTAATTAGAAATTGATTGAATAATGGAGGGTCTGTGGATCTTAGAGGTTTGTCTCCTACTGTCTCTACCCCAGGCTAGGACATTAGCTGTTGCTAGTTAATCTGCTGGGCCAGAAGCAGAGAAGCAGCAATAGCACTGATGGGGAAAATTATTATTCACATATATACAATGAATCATACAAGGAGGACCAGAAAAGTAGGTCTCTTGCTTGGCATGCATGTAACCTAGGAATTATCATGGTGTATACTCTAATAAATTCAACACCACTCCGTTACTCCATCTCCTGAATTCCTCATGTTTGCCTACCTGAACACAATTCTTTTGGTATCTCTTCATCAATGCTGTGTTGGTAGATCCAGCAGCATAATAACTTGATGTGAAAGGAAGTCTGAGCAGAAATAGAAGCTGATAATTAATAGCACAGATTGGATTGAGGCAATGTGAGAGGAGGGTGATTGTAAACTATGTTTTTGTACATGTATGAGTGATTTGTGGTGAGAATAATCAGTTAAAAATGGAAAGGTCTCATGTTATGTGATAATTTGGCAGTAAATATATCCTGAACAACCAAACAAAAAACTTGATTGTTTCAGTATTATCAACGGAGTCAAGAGCTTTTAATTTCATAATTTCCGTCCCTATACAGCTCCTACTTTCTCAATAATATTTGTAATTTTATATACATATGTTTTTGCTTAACAATTTCATAGAAGTGCAAGCTTGCTGGGGAGGGCAAGAGAAGGTTATGAGGCTGTGTGAGTACTGCTCAGCAGCAGCCAAAACATCAGTGTGCTATCCATAGTTTCAGCCACAAACCCAAACACAATGCCATAGAGACTGCTATGGAGAACATTAACTCCTTTCCAGACAGACCCAGTCCAGTGCTTTAGCTGTTGGAAGGTACACTTTGATTCCTACTGATAGTTATGCAGAAATTGAGCTGTTTATGAGGAAGATTTTTAAATGTGAAGGAAAGCATAAGAGGCAAGTTCTGCTATCTTTTGTATGCTATGCTGTGTCACTGAGGTGTCAGAACCAGATTATATTCATGAATATAACTTGTTAACAGCAGAAGAACAAGCATCTGAGGAGGAGACCCATTGTCCCAACGTGAGATTAAAGGTGGATACTAATCATGCCCTGGACCTGGAAGAAGTTGAATTAGACTCAGAAGCTGAGCTTATGAAGAGCATGGGACTTCCTCTTCAGTTTGGTGGGCAGTCAGCCCACCACAGGGATTTTGTGGTAAATCTTTATTTGCTTAATTTGTTCTGTTTGTGTTGTATTTCCAGACCCAGGGACGTGCCTCCTCTCAGTTGTTTCTGAGATGGCAGTTTGTGAAAATCTATCTGAGCTGCCTTTAAGCTGCCTGCATTGCATCCTGGTAACAGCACACAGCACCTCGATCTGTCCAGGTTGTAGAACACCCCTGCCAGCTGGACTAAACAGGGTCAAGGCTGTGCTTTATGCTTCCATGTATATACTGCTCTTGTGACCAGGGAGACCTGATTTAAAACAGTTGTGGTGAAGCTGATGCTGCACATCAGGACAGCTAGTACTCTCCAGTCTGAGCATGTATTTTCACACCGTCTGCTTTAACCATTTAGCTTTTGATAGTAATGTAAACAGCTAGTGTTTCAAATCCTCCTTGCAGCTGATAAAGCCAGGCTATTCCAAAAGGCAGGAGTGAGGCTTTCGTGCTCTACTTCCCACAGGGAGCATTTGGACTTTAGAAGGGGCCTGAAGTTTTCATATTTAAGAAAAAGACAGTGCAATATTCACATTGTCCACTTTGTGGAATACAGACCTCCCTGACTGTGAGACAGTACTTTTGTGCAGAGCACTGCATGATTTCCAACCTGATAAATTTGTAAATAAATAGGAGAAACTTGTATGTGATTTTAATTGATAACTTGTAAATAGACCATACAGGCATCCAACTTCAAGCCCAAAGTATATGTAAAGTATTTATTGCTATGTAGTAATATGCAAATAAGTTGAATGGAAAAATAATACATTTTCTTATTAGATTACTACTAAGCATTGTGCTTTGGACTGTGTGTACTAACATGAGGGATGTGGATGAAAGATCAATGCCAGTTCTTCAGTTTTAACTTCTTTATAGCCCACCTTACGCTTTTGTCAGTGTAACAAAAGTAAAGATTGCAGCTGATGGGTTGTACATTTGGAGTCCTTTGTCCATGTGAGTTTTGTCATCACAGGATGCCCCTCTGAAACAAGTGGAGCTGTAATTGATGAAACCAGCAAGTTACCTTAGTGCTCCTTTCAGGAACAGATTCCTGTCTTCTCTTCCACCAGATAACTGTAGTAGCCAAGCTTGTTGTAACAAGTGAAATGATTGTATTGCACAAATGAAAGGGCCAGGGCAGGGGGCTGTTGTTTCTT
>VZUA01024707.1:8087-34193 GCA_013401035.1 Horornis vulcanius | reverse complement strand
TCCTCAGAAGTGTCAGTTATGTAGCAGGACCCTTTCAGACACAGAAACTCTACAGCTCTTTTTGGGGAGAAAGCTAACAGCAGGGTTGCACTGAGAGGGAGGGTTCTAATGGAAACAGAAACGTGATTTGAGAGAGGACAAGATTGTGTATATGTTGTAGACTTCTAACTTTTTCATTATCTTTTAGGCAACAGAAAATTACAGAAATAAAAATAATGTGAAGATTATGAAAAAGAAGAAGAAGAAAAAAGAGTTACAGCAAAAACACAAGGATAAAATGGGACAGGAATGCCAGGATGAAGCTTATGGTGGTTGTATCCAGCCCATTTCTGGGGAGCTGGCCCTAGCTACAGAGCAATGTGAGATGAGCAGCAAACCTCAGACTGTAATTGAAGGGAACTGTGAAAGTTCAGAAAGCCTTGCAAGTGAGGCTTTACCCAGTCTACTTAAGGAAAAATGGGAGAAGTACTGGAACGAGTACGGAGAGGGCCTTCTTTGGCAAAGTTGGTTGGAAAAGCACCAAGAGGTCTCATTGTCTGAGGGCATCACAGCCTCTGAGCCTTGGAATAGTCCAGATACTAAGGAAGAATGGGAGCAGCATTATAGTGAACTGTACTGGTATTACTGGGAACAGTTTCAGTACTGGACAAGTCAAGGATGGACTACTGAGAGCCTACATGGTGACAAGGTGGAAATTAATGGGGTTACACCGGAGACTTGTTTTTCGGGAGAAATGGGCTTGGTTAGCTCAGGACCTGAGCATAGTGAAGTGCTGAGCTTGGAGCTCTCACCCACCAACACTAGAAGTGAGGAAACACTCCCTTCAAGTGCTGAGCCCCACAGTGAAATAATCTCTGGGATTTGTAATTTGAATCTGAATTTGGAAGAAGTAGAGCAGAGCAGTGCTGCTCTAACAGTAGCCCACAAAGATGCTGAAGAACAGAGTTCATCTGACAGTGGAAGCCAGAAGGAGCCCTGTGATGGAGGAAGCAGGAAAAGGAGAGCATCTTGTGAAAATAAAAGTGTTAACCAGTCAGGTAATATATAATCAGATGAAATTGATTATCAGAATTCTCTATGTGGTTATATGTAAGAAACAAGGGCATGTCTGTATTATGCCATTTTTGAAAAGTTAATTAGGTATTTTGTGGAATGATTACATACTTGATTCCTTTTTCTTCCCTCTGCTTCTCTGGATGATTTCTTCTCTCTAACCTCTATATTGAATGTGTTCTTCAGCCAGAAGTGATTTTAACAGAGCATGTACTTCATAAATCTTCAAATGTACTACAGATATTGGTGAGAGATCACTGTTAGTGCATATTTAATTATTTATCTTAGCCTTGATATTGCAGCTGAGACTTAAGTCTGCTGCTAGTGACTTTCTAAGAGAGGAGGAAGCAGGTGTGGTCCCATCTTGATCCTGCAGTAGAGCTGAAATGGGAGAGGTGAAAAGAAAATCTCCTTTCCAGAAAGAAACAGAGGAGTGTTTCAATCTCCTCTTATTAAATCTGTATGAATATCTCTGCATAGCTAATGAGATGGAAACAAAATTTTACACACAAGGAGGAAACTCTTTCAGATTTTGTATCTTGTAGGCATTTTATTTTTCTTGGAGAGATGAGATAATTTGAAGTTGGTCCTGCATAAGATTGTTATCACTACAGTGTAATATTACAATTATGTTGTCCCCCAAACAAATGCAGCTAAAGATGTGTGTTTGGCACACTAATCAGCTATAGCTGCAGGGATACTTTGGGGACAGGAAGATAAGGAGTTGATTTACGCAGAAGAAAGACACGATCTATCTTTTTTTAGGTGTGCAGGAGTCATGTAGCTCGAATTCAAATGTAAAAAAGCAGTTGCTGCTTCATGACCAAGATGAAGATGAGGATGAAGAGCCTCCTGAATACAGACATGTCAAAGTCAAGAGAAGGCAAGTCATGAAATTTACATGAGCTTTTTTCTCATCAAGTCCAAGTCCAGGAGCCTTCTGATTTATACTAACTATACCTTTGATTGAGAATATGAGTTAAAATGTCAGTACAAAGCCACACAGTCTTCCATCACTGCTTATTGCTTTGCCTCACAACAAGCAGTGGATATTTTCTCTCTTCCAGTGTTTTATGAAAACAGTGTATGGCCTTGATGACTAGTAGAAGGTGATGATACTGTTCTTGTGCCACTGAAGTATATGAGATTGTTAAATTGCATAGGGCAGCTTGCTTATGTAGGTCTAATTAGCCTAGACAATACCAGTAAATAATCTGTATTGTTTAACTGCATTGAATGCTGCCTGTAAAATGCTCAGAGCTATGGCAGTCATAAAATAGACAGTATCTGCCTTGTCGCAGTTTTTTTTCTTTCTTCTCTAAAAATATAGTCTCAGAGATGGTGAGATGGCTCTTCTTCTCTAATAAATTTGCAGACTCAAATGTGAAGGAGTGGGTGGAATTGTTACCTGCTAATAATGTAGCTGCGGTTTTATTCTAGTATTTTGCTGTTGCCGCAGAATTAATAATAGATTATAATATAGATATCGTGATAGATGATTAGGGTAATTTAGAAATAGGGTGAGCAAACACTGTCTTCATCATGTAGGGCTTGCCATTAAGTATTTTAAGGGGTCATTCAGAATAGTTGGAATATTATAACCCCAGTAGAAGGGCATTTATCCATAGAATTGGGTAAAAAAAACAAACCAACCCAAAAATTCATGCACAAGAATAGAGTGGTGTTATTTGCTTGGTTTGGTTTCAGCAGTGTGTGGGAGAACTTACTTGAAGCCCACATTTAAATGTTTTCAATTCACAAGATTTTTAGTGGTATAGCTGTAAAATGATTGATTTCTTCATAGTAAATAACTTTGTCATCTGTGTTTTTCCGTAGCCATGAGCTGGATGTGGATGAAAACCCAGTGGAAGATCCTGAAGAAACTTGCTCTGCGTTGGGTTTCAAGTGTGGCACAGGACAAAAGTAATTACTTATGAGGAGCTATGGGGTTTTTCATAGCAAGTCAGCTCTCTTGTTATTATGGAAATAGACCTTTCATCTCCATTTCCTTTTTGTTAAACCTTTGAAGCTGATTCCCAGAGTTAGCCTCTGCTCTTAATGAAACTGTCATCCTTGGACTGGAGAGACAGCGATGCAGAGTTAAAGAGGATAATTAACATGATTTGAAGAAGTGTAACACGTAAGGTTGTTTCAGTTGTATAAATGTTAAATGGCTGGTCAGCTACTTAAATTAGCGCTTAAAGGCTTTGACAGTGAATGGTCCTCTCCATTTGGAGTCCTGTGAGCTGAGATCATGATCTTTAACTGTTTCATGTTGGAGTGAACTTCTTTTATACTAGTGAAATGTTGCCAGACTAATAAAGTATTGCCACGTGTTGGCCAGTTAAATTTTTTTTTTTAGTTGCATTTGCCAGAAGGTAAAAGTAGCTGTTTTGGAGGTTCTTGACAGCCACCAAAACAATCTTTTATTCTGCTATTCAAGATATTTTTTCATTTCCTATTCTTAGGCTGGCCTGGAAAATTGTTTTCATCTAAAGTTATACAACTAGTAGGAAAAAAAAATCTAAAATTAATCAGGTTAAACATTTCAAATAAAATTTTTTAACATGTTCATGAAGGTACATTGTTTTGCAGCTACAGCCAGTGATGTATTATAAATGGAGCAATAAAAAAATATTTAAGTTTTAGTCTTTTTTTGTAGACATCAACATTCATGTTAAAACTTCTAAACTGGAAATTAACCAACTTACATATGTGTCTGTCAATCTGTCTGTTTGTTTTCAGGTATGGTGGAATTCCAGATTTCACCCACCGAAGTGTGCAGTACTTGGAGAAAAAAGCAAAACTCAAGTCCAAATTCTTGGATATGCGTAAACCAAGGAAGAGCAAAAACACACACATCTTCTTTACAGAGGAATCTGAAATGACATGCAGAAAAAGCAAAACTTTGAAGAAGGTATGTTTAGTTGCTAACACTGATGTAATTCATAAATTTATCTGCTGCCTTATCTGTTGTTGTATTATGAAAATTATGGCATTTTTAAATGTCAGTCCACTGCTCCTTTTTTTTTTTTTTTCTTGCTTTCTCCCCCTCCTCTCTGCCTCCCACCAATGTAAGAGTATTTAGATTAGGATGGCTATGGAAAGGCATTGGTAGACCCTGTCAAGAGGAATGTGAGCTTAAATGGCTAAGTTATGTGAACATCATTCCTAATATCTGGGTGCACATAGCTGTAGAGGTGTGTGTAGGCTTCTGTTGTTACTAATAGTATCTTTGATTGTAAATTGCATGTGAGGCCAGTTGTTAATACTGACATTTCAGCCCTAACAGTAAATCTTTATGTAGATTAGTGTATTTCCTGTAACTTCATGTTTTTAGTAATTTTGAAAGGGTTTTGCTTATGCCTCTACCTGCATTTATTTTCATCTATAATTTCATGGGTTTGGGTTGTTTTTTTTTAACTCAGAAATTGCTAAGAAGTAGAAGCACTTGTTCACTGGAGATTTTACTTAGTTAAGTCTTTTTGAAAATCTGAGGGGACAGATTTGAATGTTATTTCATTCTTCATACCTTCTTCTGGGGTGCTTGGCATTCCCCAAAACCCAAGTGCAAAGCACTGTTTTCTGGTGGTGGCCATATATGTTTTATTGAACTCCAGTCACATTGCTATAATTTCTGATTCATTTTTGATTTTGTGCCTGAGGCCAGTATAGTTTGATGGCAACTTTAATTATGTAAAGGGAAAAAAAAGTTATACATTTCCTCAGACTTTCAGGTAAGGAACTACTCCAGGTCTAGAGCCACTCAGGGCAACAATAATGTAAAAGAAAGCGTCTGCATGTGCCTTTGTGGAGTTTGGAGTGGTGTCTGTGCGTTGGTTAGGAGCTTATTTTGAGCTTTCTGCTGTGCAGCAGAACCCTTTACCACCTGCACCATTTGGTACATCTTGAAGGTGAGGCAACTAATGTGTGAAGGTAATGTTACCTGTTTATGCTAAAAAATTCACCTTGAGAGGCAGAGTACATCTCTGAATGCAGATTAGAGAAAGATAGTTGTGAAGTACTGGACTTGGTTATCTGGGCAGTGGCAAGTGTGACTATTTAGATATTACTTGAGAATTATTTACTCTATTTATCTGCTGATCTTTTGGTTGGTTGGTTGGTTTTTTGTTTCTCTTTTGGAGGTAGGTGGCATCCAGTTCCCAAAGACAACTTGTTTACAAATATTTTTAAAATGGGGCATGGTTAAGGACTTCCTCAATGTTTTGAGTCTGGATATTGTACTGTTTTCAAAATACACATGGTAGAGAGTGCCTGCAGTGTCAAGTGCTTTTGAACTGTAAGGCTTTTAAGCTGTGCTGTGGATAACAAATCATCATCTGATCATCTGTGATATTTGTCAATTGCAGGTGGAAACGTTCCTGAAGCAGGTTAGGCAACCTGAGGAGGAAGACGTGTCCCAGACAGCCACACCTCAGGATAAAGCAGAGGCGTTGTCTGCCAGCAGCAGCGACTCAGAGGGTCAGGAAGGCATTACTGCCACGCAGAGTGCAACGCTGGATGCTGAAATCCAGAAGCCACCATCTTCCAGTGCAGCCTGCACAGAGCCTGGAGGGAACAAGCTTGAGGGGGAGGCACAGGACGCTGCAGCGAGTGGCTGCGATGAGCAGGGCGCAGGGAGGCCTGACCATGGCGGTGGGCGGCAGCTTGTCCCTCTGGATATTCCTGATTATCTCCAGCCAGAGACAGAGGACATCAGCCAAGGTAAATCAGTGTCCTGCAAACTGATGAACTGAAGTGGCAGTGGACTTCATACTGCCTTATCAAGTTACTGTGTTGTCCTCTACTTATTTTCTTAATTGAATGAGACTCGTTAGATCTATGGGGTAACAAAAGCAATTGAGAGCTGTGCTAGTGAAATTAGCTTATTTCTGGAATGCCAGAATCCCAGGTCTTGTCTTTAATGGTGACGGTATTTCTTTATAGATGAACAGTCATTGTTTATCCTTGAAATGGTCTAACAGGTTTGCAGTTCATGCCTTTTTTTTCCCTCTGCAAGGATGAGGGTGATTAAACATCAGGTAACTGCACAGACCATCAAGATTTGGGTTCAAATGCACATTACTGAGCTCTGGGGAACGTGTTGTTAAAATTATTTTCTAGGATTTAAAAAAATCAGTATTGTGAACTTTTCTATTTAACATGAAACAAAGGAAAGGAGGATGATTCAGGTTTTTATGTTTGATTTAATCCTTCCTGCAGTAGTTTGGTTATGTTAGATCCCTCCTCTAAAACTGTTGTCTAGATTGGTTTTTATTCTTAACTGATAAAAGGGCATTAAAATGGTCACTGATCCACTTGTTTGCTCATTACATTGTCTCCAGTTGAAGATTAAGGCTCTTAAATAATGGATGAACAGTGATGATTTTTAGGACTGTGACTAATCCCTTGAAATACAGAATGTTCTTTTTTAATTTAAAGCTTCTAATCTTTATAATCTGGCAAACAGCACTAAAGAACATTTAGCAGTGTTTTTAAATCTTAACATTCACCTACCAGTTGCATTCCCTGGCCTACAAGAACAGTGACTGTTAACTTTTGCAGTGTCTTCCAGCTGTAGATGAAAAAATTACTGTGAAGAAGAAGGAGATGAAAAGAAGAAGGAGGAATAAAAATGCACTGAGAACTATACCTCCAGAGATTGCTGCTGATCCAGAGCTCATCAAGTACTGGGCACAACGTTACCGGCTCTTCTCTAGGTTTGATGAAGGAATTAAACTAGACAGGGGTATGTTCAGTACTAGGTGTGCTGATTTTTGGTGGTATATTCAAGGATGTATTCAAATCTGTGGTCCTTCTTGCATTTATTTTCTCAAAGGAGGAACACTACTGAATGTGTGTTTGCGCCCACAGATAAATTCCTTCCCCTCACAGCAGACAGGTGAATAGAAGTCTTGGACTTCAGAAGTGCTTTTAGCGTGGGACAGACCTGTCTGCATTAGTCCTTATATTTGCTAAAGATCTTGCTCAACCAAAATTATGCTTTGTCAGGACTTGTTCAGAAACTCAGTGATGTTTTTCCATTTCTATATTATTATAAAATAATTTCATGAATCTTCCAAGTATGCTGATGGATCTAGTTTCATTCTGTTTTGCTCTGACTTTCAGCAATTACTTGCAAAGCGACTTTTTTCCATGTTTACTTGCAAACCACTTCATAAATTTATAGGTAAAAGAGGAATTAGGATTGCCAGACATTTTTTGTTGGTTAGGTTTGTAAGCCTTCCATTTCTAATGTGTTCCCTAATAAATTTGCAGATTAATTGGCAGACCAGACATTATGGTGAAGAAAATAAAATGTTGGATAAAAGAGGATATATTTCTGGGTTTTTTTACTACAGGGCATAATCATGATGTATAAAGTTTTTCATAGCTGTGCCCATGGACTTCTTGATAAACTAGAGTCCTCACCACCAAGGTCAACAATATATGTACTGAGATCGAGGCATATCAGTTTGTTTCAGTGAGACTTTGTTTATTTAGTAAGTCTCTGGACTGGGCAGAGTTTATCATCTTCAAAGCCGGTATTTCCTGGTGGAATGCACTAAGCCAAAATTCTTGGGATTAATGCTAAACCTTCAGTTTTATGTGGGGCTTGGTTGGTAGTTTTTAGATTAGGTGACCTTGAAATAAGAGGTGAAAATACATTTCCTCCCCTTTCTCTGCAGAGGGTTGGTTTTCTGTTACTCCTGAGAAAATAGCTGAGCATATTGCCGTCCGCGTCAGTCAGTCGTTCAACTGCGACGTCATAGTGGATGCGTTCTGCGGGGTCGGAGGAAACACTATTCAGTTTGCACTGACCTCAAAAAGAGGTAAGTTGGTGTTGTATACAGTGCATTAGTTTTGTTTCTTCATTTTTTTTTCCCAACACTATTTGGGTATGTGCTCTGTTGATTTATTTTCTTTTTCGGTGTTTCTGTAGCAACAGCATCTGTTTTACTTCATCAGATTCACAATATGACCTCTCTGTCTTCAAAAAGGACTGATAAAACTGCTTTTCTATTTTAAGAATTGGATTTGTGTTAGTCAGTGCTATTTTTGTGTCGCATAATATCTGATCTGTCAGATACTCTGGAGATCACTGGTAAAAGTGGACTTTCATCAAAGCTGCTACTTTTCCCAGTTGCTACTTGAAGTCTGTGTACTCAAAAACAAGTTATATGTGAATAGTGCTTAAAGCACTTGAATGGAATCACCTGCAGATTCTGCAGAACCAAGCACAGAAAAAGTGATGATAACTTCATGTTAGTCTAATGCCTGCTAATGAAATTAGAGTGAAATGTTGAGAGTACTTCCTGTAAAAACATTTTGTGCTAGATACTCATACCAGTTCATCTAACTCTTCTGACTAATGTTTGATCAAGATAAATGATCGTTTCTACTGCATTAAATTTGGTAGTTCACGATCCAATTTATACATCTTACTTGGCTTTTTGTATTTCCTGGCTAAATTTTAATTTCTGTTATTATGTACTATTCTTGTATCATCCATCTCTCTTGGGCTGTGTTGCTTGGGGCTTTTCAAACTCAATTTTCAGAACTATGTGGCCAGCCACAGATAAATGTTTCTCTTAAACAAAGGAGGAGAGTCAGTTTCTAATGGACATCATTGAGGTTGTCAAGCTCCTGCCAAACCTGAGGCAAGAAAGGCTTCCTCCCTTAGGCAGACAATGCCGTGTCCGGTCCTTAAGCCGGGGTGTGTGGTTGTCACAGCAGCACCATGGTGACCTGCCCGTGGCCGTGTGGCATTCCCGGTTCCCGCTAATCCCCGCATTCACATCTCTCGTGGGCAGTGATCGCCATCGACATCGATCCCGAGAAGCTGCGGCTGGCGCGGCACAACGCGGAGGTGTACGGCGTGGCCGAGCACATCCAGTTCCTGTGTGGGGACTTCATGGCGCTGGCGGCCGGCCTGCGCGCCGACGTGGTGTTCCTCAGCCCGCCCTGGGGCGGGCCCGACTACGCCACGGCCGAAATCTTCGACATCCAGACCATGATCTGCCCAGATGGATATCCTTTCTGAGTTACACCTTGGGGTGGGTTTCCCTCTCTCTCTCCCTCTCCCTCTCCCTCTCCCTCTCCCTCTCTTCCCCTGGGGTTTTGCATGCCCAGTTGGCTGACTGTGGATGATGTGGCCGGCAGCTGGAGTTCCAGATGCAAACCCTTTGTTTAGTCCTCTGCCCCACCTAAATTAATTTTTTTTTATTGCCAAAAAGACCCAGTGATGAGGTTTTCCTGAGCAAGAAATCCATCAGCTCTCAAAACATAAATTCAGCAACTCCTTTAAATTATTTTATTAAATTTTATTAAATTATTATTTAGCTCCTTTAAATTATTTTATTAAAATACCCCAAACTAATCAAATAGTCATGCAGTGTGTATATATATAGATAATAAATAGTTGTGTGAGCTATGATCATGTCATTAATTCCAGTTTTTAATTGATTCATAAAGGGAATATCTTGCTTCAAATGTCTTACTAAAAATGTTCTTAGTCATAGCACCTACCTGTGACTTGGGAAATCACAGAAGAGTGCAAGCAAAATATTAACTCTTTTAAATGATATATAGAATTTCATACTACCTTATTAAGAGTGATACTAAGCACTCATTCATATGGGAAAGAATTAACATAATAGTTTCATCATAAATGAAGTGTGGGGTTTCTTTTGTCACAGAATAATCTTAATTTGTTCCCTTTTTTTTTGCTGAAATGTAGCCATATTTGTATGAGTATGAAAATCTTTTTATGCATGTGTGAGAGATTCCACAAAATGGATTAAAAAAACAAATGTAAACCAAATATATTAGCTACAAACTACATACAAATTTCTCAAATACTTCTCTGTGGTTCAGTTAAATTTTCATAAAATGTGAGTGTTGGGGTTTTTTTCTACTTTTAGGGCACTAATGGTGAAATAGAGTTTCTACATTTCAGAAAAGAATCCTACTCACACATTCTAAAGAATAACTACAATTTAATTGCATAATAGCTGGAATTGATACATACTTTCAAAACAAATGAATGCAAAGAAACATTTCCTGCCCCATTGTTGTTTTTCCCTTTACTGGCTTCTACATTTGAAATTTTCAGGCTCTCCAAGAAGATCACCAACAATATTGTGTATTTTCTGCCTCGGAATGCTGATATTAACCAGGTGTGTTACTGAGTGAGGTCTTGGTAGTGAATAAAATGCTCAGCTGACTTAAGACATAATTATTATAAGCACATACATAAGACTTTAAGTCTGTTCAGCTGAATGTGGGCTATTTGGGGTTTTTAAAGTTGACCCTTGTGTTAAGTGATTTCTGTGTTTGCAGTACTTTTGGTATATTTAGAAATGGGTGTATAAGATTATTTCCATGGTTTTGACACTGTTTCTTTTTGTAGAAGTTTCAAAGCCAATTGCCAGGCATATACATCATTATAAAAATATCAAAACCCAGTATAAAAATATCAAAACCCAGGATATTTTAACCAGCTCTCACTATCTGATAACTTGGTGAACCCCAGACTTTCATGGCTGTCAGTTTATGAAGAAGTGGCAGGAAATTCCAGCCTGCTGTCACTGCTCTCCCTGATGAGTAGACCAAACACAAATGTCATGCCAACAAGGGTGGTACCATTGGTGTCCACACAGATGTGTGGTTCCATATAGGCTGCTTGCATTGAAGTGACTCTTGATAAACACTGCATTTGTGGCACTGGGTGTGGGATTTTCTGTATTAAAGATTTTTGGTAGAAGTTGGGTTTTTTTAAGCGGTTACATGACTAACAATTCCCCTGAGTGTCTGGTTTAGTTTCCTCTGTGTATTTTCTATGTTAATTATGTCTTGTAGCTTTTTGCAAAGAAAGGAGCAGTTCTCATCTGCAGGATGTCACAGGACTTCCCAGGACTTTTTCCTGCTTTCCAAAAACTGTGTCTAACTTAGAGCAGGCAGGGCATCAAGCCATATGGTGGCTTGTGGAATTGTTGGTTGCAAACAGCTGTCTTGAGAAAAAGGCTGAAATTCACATGGCCTGAGTATTAGCAGACTCTAAGCCCATGCTGTGCATAGCACCATTGCTTTGGCAGGTGATGATTCAATTCCTTTTTGCATTTCAGGCTGGTGAAATGTCAAAGTGGCTTATGAATAGGGACCTTAACTTTAGGTAGAGTTTCTCTAATTACAATGTCTTACCTCTGCATTTTATCAAATATTCCATTCCCATAATGAAGAGTGAGTGATCTTAGAGAGTTTTCTGCTCTACTCATGAGCACTTTTTACTGGATTTCTAAGTGGCCAAAGGCATCCACATTTCACTTGTGTTTCCACAAAAGCATCCAGGAGTACTCCCCACAGGCCTGCACCTTTTCCTACAGAAGAGCTGAGCTCATCTGGGTGATTGGACCAGGTGTTCTGACATCTCTACATCTTGGTGCAGTTGACTCTGAATGATGTTGATTACATCCATGGGTTTGGCTTAACACAGATGGCTGCAGAGTAACAACTGTTGGTCAAAATTGTGGCTCAGTTGGTAAAAGTTCATGGCTGAGGTCCTGGGTTCAGTTCAGTTCAGTGTTCAGGCTATGCATTACTTTCAGGATGAGAAATCATCTCTTTATGCCTTTCTTTAAAAATAGTGGCAGTATAAGAACAAAACAAAACAAAAACAAAAACAAAAAAAAAGGTTGATGATCTGGGAGGGTGAAAGAGAATTTTAGTCAAGCCCACTGTTTAAGGAAGTGTTTTCATCCTGTGTGGACAAAGGTGTGTCAGACTTGACTGTTCCAAACCTGACCTTGGTGAATATTCTGGTCGACAGAAGAGTGTTATGGGTTTGACTACCAATATCTCTGGCTGTATCTAAGAATGAAGTTTCTGGATTTACTGCCACTGCACTTCCAGGGCTGTGAATCTCCAGCACAATAAAAAAAGAAAAAAAAGCCCCCAGCAATTAGAAGCAACCTTGCAATAAAAATACCATTCGACCATTAGTTAAAGTTGGTTCAAATTTAGTGGATAATGCGTCATTTTTATAGAAGATAGCTATCAGATCACTGTTAGATAGCAAACATAAAATAGGGATACAGGGATCCTGCTCCTGGAGTGGAAGCAGGGTGGTAGCTGACCTTGACCTAGCTGTGTCAGAGGACTCGGTGTTCATTGCCTTATTGGTGGAGAAGATATCCAGCCTTGTTCCACATGATTTTATTGCAAAAACAGCACTTACTACTTCTGTAGTCACGGCCACTTCTGTGTAGAGTTGGTCTTGTAGAGAGAAATGGGATTCTTTGAATTCCCTTAAAAAATCAACAGAGTTTAGGTCAAAGAGAAGTGAAATTTTGTACTTCTGCCTCGAGAGGGAGCAGCGAACCAGTGCAATATGGTTGGTTCCTTTACAAGAAATGTAAAAACATTTCCCTGAATTGCATCGAATCTCCTTGTTTATAAGCATGTTAGAAAAATTTGTAATGCGTGCAGGTCTGTTTTTAGGTTGAATTAATCTTTAACAGTATTCTTTCTAGCTAGGAACAGTCAGGAATAATCATTTTGTGTGTGCACCTACATTGAAAAATATGTATGTTTATTACTGCCTGTTATGTTGTTGATAAGTGTAATTTATGAATTGTTTATTTAACTGTGCTCTGCCTCATTGGGCAGAGTGAAAAGTGTGTACTGACCTCTGGGAAATGGAGTCATCCCAGGTAGTCCAGTGTCTTTCACAGGCTCTTTCCTGTACCAGATAATACTTCTGCGTGTTAATATTTGCAGTAAAGAAGGAAGAACCTGCAATTTTTTGCTGTAGGACCTTCTTGCTAATGTTGGGATCTGTTCTTTTCATCCCATTGTAGAAGTTGTACTCAGTTAATGTTAGTCTGTCACTGGTGGTCAGGATGCATGATGGCTCCCCCAATAAACTGGTGAGCCTGAAATGTTGGTGAAGTGTTCTGTTGTGAGACAGATAACCACATCAGCATCTTTTATCAGCCTAGCCAGGTTTGGGAGATAGAGTAATGAGGAATTGGGAGTTTATTACTTACCCTGCCTGTGCATGGTAATAACTACTGGATTGTGCCTTAGTGATTGTTTAAAACGTCACCATTCTTTGAAGACAAGCATACTGTTGTTTGTGTTTCATTTTGTTAAATTGTGCTGTTGTTGTTCTATCAAATTTTGCTGTCCTAAATGTTGGTGACTCAGACCCGGCTAATATTTCAAATACTGCCAGAATACAGGAATGGCTTTTTTGTTTCTTGTCCAGTGTAGAGTGGTTCTATGAACCTAATATTAAACAGTGTTCTGGACCTTGATAGTCCTACAAAACATACACATTATGTTTGTGCTTTTCTTTTTTTCTTGTCTTTGTTCCCACCTTGTCTTGATCATTTTGAGGAAATCAGGGGTTAGTCACCAAGGGGTTGTTCTGTCTGCAGTACTACTGCCTGGATGGAATGTTTGCTGTGTTTCTGTTTGTGAAGGTCCAGTTGTTAAAAATGACTGCTCAATGAAGGGAGTGTAAAGATGGGTAAAACCCATTTATTTATTTGAAGTCTTGCTTTTAGCTATGATTTTAAAATGGAGACGTAGCCAAATAGGACTTGCCAAGCAGAGTCATCTTTATTTAGGGGTAAATAGAACAATGAGCAAAGCAGGGAGCGAGAGGCCAGGAAATTAACAGAGGTTGGTTTGATAGTATTTTTAAGATGCTTGGGTATTAGGGGAGTTGGCAGGTAAAAGACCGTGGGCTGATGTGTTTTGCAGGCTGATAATTTCTAAGTGAGTGTAATTGCATACACTTCAGCTGTGACTGTTGTGTTAATAACAGCTTTTAAGCAGCCCACTTCTAAACTCATGTGTGTTCTCTGTCTTTGATAAAAGAGAAAGCCAGAAGTTACCCACAGCATACACCCCAGCCAGAGTGATACTCCTGGACTTCATTCTAAAGCTCATTGTGCTTGCATACTGAATTATAGTTTGACTACACGAAATAAGAAAATAATAACTAAATGTCTGGCCTGTTAAAGCGTGGCAGCACCACTGTGACGGTGTCACAATTCACAAGCATATCTGTACATTTTCAAAAATGCTGCCTGAGAGCATTTTATTTTATTATGTTCAGTGTAAAGAATATCATTGCCTTCTTTTTCAAGTGGGTTGGGTTTTTTTCCCCTTAGCTTTTAGGTCAGATGCAAGGGGAGGGGTTTCTTCATTTTAGTAGTATTCTATAAAATTAATTGATTCACAGTGTTTTTTGTGTGACTGCATATCAAGTCAAAAAGGTTGTATTTCTCATACCTCAGAAAAGTTTCTAGGAGGGGAGGAAAAAAATACGATAAATTTTTTTGTCCACAGTTTAGTTGGTAGCTGGAACAGATATAAAGTTACTTTACTAAAAGAGTTTCAGTATGACTAAAAAAAAGTAAAAAAACCCCGAAGACCAGTGTGATAACCTTCAAGTTCATACATACTCCTGAAGAATGTAAGGGAAGTTTACACCTCAAGCAACTTGTGCTCGTGAAATAATCTGTGTTTGTTTCCCTTTTCATCTTTTCTGATGTCTCCTTTTCAAACCTGTTGGGTAGTTTTTTGATTTGTTGTGGCTGCAGCTGTAGCTGTGGACTGCTTTTATTGGTAGTCACTGAAATGAAGGTGAGAGGGATGCAGGGAGGCATTAACTGAATGTGCAACCTTTACCTCTGCCTAGGGATAGCAGCACAGCAAAGGAGGCAATATCTGTCCTCCCAAAGTAATGTGGGTTTGGGCTAAAGAATAAACCAGGGTAAGGAGAGTTGCCAGCAGGGAATCATTCTATGTACACAGGAAAGTGCAAAACAAAGAAATTTTGGACTAGTCAAGTTTTTGAAAGAAATTAAAAAGCCTTTCTGTATTTACCGTTGTAGTGCACTGCAAAAACAGGAGATGTTTGTCGGTATTTCTAAAAATAGCTGAGCACCTTTGTTTTTCTCAAAGCATCGTTCCTCAATCTGCTGTTATTTTTAGAGGGTGTCCCTCTGCCAGGCCAGCACCCTCTGAAGCTTGGTGTGTGGCAGCCCTCCCTCACTACACTTGTCAGGGTTGACTGAGCCCTGCCAAGGAAAACTTGGCAACTCCTACGTAATTAAATTTGCAGCCTCCAGCAATTTACAACTAAGCATTGTCACAGAGGATTTGCATTTCTCTCCTCTGAATATTGAGTGGGTTGAAGAGCGTACAGTACCAGATCTGTCACAGCAGAGCTTATTCCCATGTGTTTATTTAAATTTTTTTCACCTTTGAGTTTATCAAATAGTTTTAGTCGTTGTTTGAAATTAATCATAGTTAGCCTGGATTTCACACTTAGAGACCAGACACAGCATATGTAAATTTTCAGCTGTCCCTTGGTGGACACCACCCGTCAGTGTAGAGGCATCTTGTTTTGCTTGGTCTTCTAAGAGAAATGTTTAATAAACACTAGGGTTTAATATCAATTCATTAGTCATACTTAGATATGCTAGTGACACAAATCGTGTCCAGAGAGCAGGAGTGCATAACCCCAAGACACTAATTTCAGTATTCTTATATTGACTAATCCAATTAATATTTTAGAATACTTAAGTGACATCAGCTATAAAGTGCAAAGTCTCTTAATGCTTTTCGGAAGGCGCATTCCAGCTTCTGTTTGTAAAAAATTAAAAGTTCACGTCTTCCTAGAAAAGCTATGGATCATCCCACAGTGCTTTGTGGATTTCAAGTAAGAACAGATAAGTTGTAAAATTAACATTCCTGATCACTTGCCAGTTGCAGATTCTTGTGCTATTTATAAGTCAGCCAGCCTCTGTTTTTTTACTTAAGTGGCAGGTTCCTCTCTTACAAGAACGCGGAGCGTTTTTTCCTATCACCAGAAGTTGAACGATGAAGAAAGTGCTCACACTTTTGTTTTTGCAGACAAAAACAAAAAAAAAATTAAAAGGGGGAAAATCAAAACAGAAAAGTAAATGCTTGATTTAGATAAGTGTAGCAGTTTTCTGGACAAGTCAATAGAGGTTCAAAGTGTAATTTAAATTAGTCTGTTATTTTCTCTTGATAGTAGGCTGATTTTTTTACTCACAAAAAATAGAGGAAGTTCAGCGTGTTTATATTTAAACCTGCATGATAGGGTCAAGTCTCAAGGGGCTTTAGAAGTGTTAATAACACAGCCTGAACTTAAAGTTTCGGCAAATAACATCATCTTGGCTTAAAGATCAGTTAAAATGTAATGCAGGCTTGTAGACCCTGATAACTTTATGTCTGCCTGGGAAGTTCCCCTGCATGGGGAACTATAGAAATAATTTTCCTGCAGCAGCCTGGGAGAATGGCAGCACAGAGCAGAACTAGCTGTGGAGCTTGGACCTCCATCCCAGGACAGGTCTTCAGGGTCCAAAGTAGAGGGAAAAAAAACCAGACAGTGTTCAGTTTTGGTGTTTGTCCTTCTGACTGTGCAGTCTCTCCTGATGAGGAAGTGATGGCCTGTAAGCTGTTATCCCTCAGAGGCATCCTACGAGGCATCCTGAGTAGGAACAGGAGAGGGGACAGTATTGCATGCTCCAGTCCAAAATGCAAAGTCCACTGTGAAATGTCTGTCTGTAATCATTAAGCATTAAAGGTGTGCACTGGGCTCAGTCCAGCAGAGCATGAATGGTGAAATTCTCACTCCAGTGATCACAGACACAAAGCTGGGACCAGTGCTGCCTGACAGGCTCCCCCAGCCTGCAGAGGCACTGCTGCCCCAGCCTTGCCCTCAGCACTGCCTGCAACTGCAGTGCATACAACAGCTTTTTCTTTGGTTGCAATAGCAACAACAATTAACTGTAACCTTTTTTTGGGAGTTTCTCTGCACAGCTTGGTTTTGTTTGGGTTGTTCCCCTCCACTCTGACACTCTTCAGTGCAACCTTTATGCTTTCTAATTCTAATTACTAAAATTGGTTTCACTCTTCCCCCAAAATTTGGGATGTGACATCTTTTAAGCACAGCTTACAGCTTGCTTTTTGCTTCACCTGGGTGGCTCAAATGCCAAGTACCCTGCAAACCAGAGTTTATCATCTCTTGCCTCAGCACAGTATGTCAAGTTCTGAGTATTTCTCTTTGCTTCTGAAATCCTCTTGTTTCTGTGATTTGGGTGAGGAGGGTTTTTTAGTCACAAGCCACAAATGGCTTCTGTGAGCAAAAGGAGACATTAAAAAAGGATCAGAGGCATTAGCTGCCAGGGAACGTTTTCCACCAGTATTAACAGAACAGAGATGGGGGTTTTTTTCTGATTGTTTGTGCATTAGAATGTTTGGGATTTTGCCTCTTTACCTGTGCGTTGATTGGTTTACTTTTTGTTCTCTGTTTTTCAGGTGGCTTCCTTAGCAGGGCCAGGAGGGAAAGTTGAAATAGAGCAAAATTTTCTCAATAACAAACTGAAGACAATAACAGCTTATTTTGGTGATCTAATAAGGCATGACATCTCCTGAACTCCGTGTGGATTCCTTCAAACCGAGCCTCCCTGACTGCTGTTTGCTTAAGCTTTTGTACAGCTGGCTGCTCAAAAATGACTTAAAGCCATTTTCCACTTTAATTTCTGTTTACAGAAATTTGTTCTGTTTATTGCTACTGTCAATAAATGTTTTATAATAATTTTGACAAAACTGTAAATGTAGAAAGGCTGTGAATGTATGAAGAAAGATCTTCATAAAATGCATTCTTGCAAGGTTCGAGCCCAACCCATGGAATTGGGGTTCAGGATTTCTTTGTAACTCTCACATGTGCTACTTCTCTGCTTGCTCTGGTTTTGAGCACCCAGAGGGTCAAGAAGAATAGCCTGAGAGCCACAGGAGCTGCTTTCTGTGCTTGAGAAGCAAAAGCATCTGAACATCATGTGGAACTAGAGGGTCAGGTGCACCATGAGAGGTTAACCCCAGTCCACCTCTCTTGCTCCATGCTCACTGAGAAACCTTTTCAGCTTTTCTCTGCAGGATGAATGTTCACACATTAATTTTAGTGAGTGCTCTGGCTTGTTGCAGTTCAAAGAGAGAGCTGAGTGTGTTTGTGTCTGGAGGTGGGACTCTACCCTCTGGGTATTGTCATTTTATTTTATTTTTTATCTCCCTGCCATTTCTCTTCATTGCAAAGATATTTTGAAGAAACCTTCTCCCCGGAGGTTTATATCAGTAAGCAGAGGAGTTTCTGTCCCTCTCTTTTCTAGCCTTTGGAATTTTCACACAGGCTTCAGGGAGAGCAGAATAAGCCAGCTTTTCCTGGTAAGGGCTCTCTGCTCCTACTTGCAGCTTGGAGGGGAAGAGTGGCCTTTGTGCAGTGCTCCAAGCAGAAGAGGCAGGTGAGAAATGTCTAGGGCATGGTGCTCTCACTGATACACTTTTACATTAAGTTGCCAAGCTCAATGTTGAGCTTGGTTTTGAGGTAAGAGTGTAGGAATAATAATTTCTAAGATAAATTAATGCTGCTTCTCCTCTGCTTTGAGTGCAGCAGGATGCTGAAGGCAGCAGAAACCAAGCACTAAACCATGCATTAGTGCTATCCAAGAAAACTAGAATAACTGTAGAATAACCAAATAAGAGGATCTATTTTCCCCATTAAGGAATGAAATCCAACTCTTCAAAACAGTTAAAGAGACCAAAGTGTTGGTGTGTGCATGTATTGTTATGACTCAGTGCAAGTTTGCAGTGCAGTAAAACAGCCCTTGGGAAATAACTTCTGTAGCTTTGCTGTCTTTCCAGAACCAGACAAGTGCTGAACAGTTACTGTTACATTCGTGCTTCATGTAAGGTATTTTATGAAGATACTTTAGCTAATTTGGATCTCTGCATTTTGCCACAGTGCTACAGCAAGGAGGAAGTTTTGTGCTGGCTCTGCATCAATATTTAAAGGGAATTATTAAGGAAATAATATTTCTTAGAAGTTTCCTATTAGGTCGTAGGGGAGTTTGGCAAGAGTGCTAATACCACAGGAGCTCTAGAGCTACTCTGGCAGTGGCATGGGAATGTAGTAATGCTGCTAGATTTTCACTACAAGGTACAAACAAAAATTCAAGTCCATGAGCCTGAATGAAGAATAGATTCATTTATACTGTGTATGTCACAGTACTCTGTACACTAAAATTTTACGATATTTGGGTTATTGCTGCTTGTACAAATGTCTTATTACTTGGTCCTTTTTTCCTCAAGGAGATGCTTTAGAAGCATTTTGAGATCTTGCTGATGCTACTCCTCTAAATGGAAGCTCTGACAGTGAAATGCCTGTAAATTTACTTTTACCCTCTGGAAAGTAGTTAGATTTTGTTCAGTGCCCAGTATGCAAAGGATGGAAGCTAAAATATAAAAGGTACAACATTAACCTGTTTGAATTTTTACTTCCAGTGTAATGAACTAAATGGTGAAAAGGAAGAATTTCTCAAAGGTCTCTGCTGAGCTTTGCAAGCACTTGGAGTATCAAAAGCAGAAGAGTATCTTTTTTCATAGCTGTTCCTCTCTCTAACCAAGAAGGACAAAAGGGTTTTTTTGTTTGGGTGGTTTTGGTTTTTTTTTAAATTACAACTTGAAGTCAGAATACACTCTGCTGGGCTGTGATAAATGTTTGCCCTTGCTTCCCACTTGCACAGAACTAGTGAAGTTCCCCAGGGCTTTGAATTTGCCAGTCTGTTAAGCCTAAAATACATCTGTGAGTACTTTTAGTTTTTTGTTAATTTCAACAAACAAACGCTTCATGAAGGAGAGCTCCAGTCATGACTTGCTATAAAATGTTATTTTCCTTTGTACTGGAGAAAAAATTTAACATGGGCTGAGACACTGTTAAATTTCTGGACAGCTCATGGCCACTGTTTTAATACCCTTTCTTGAATTTAGGTAGTATTTTGTAAATTATACATTTGGTAGCAAAGAAATTACGTTGCTACTGTATATACTCCAAAGTTTGGTCTTTTCCCTGTTTTAAGACACAAGCTACAGGAAAAATGCAGATTTTTGTTTTCTAAGGACTAAATGCAGTAAACACATACAGAATTCTACTTTCCAGTACACTGTTGAGCCCCTAATCCCTTTAGGTTTTCTTAATTAAATTCAACATTAAATCAAGCCCATTCATTTCTTTTTCTGGTGCATGGCATGAAGAGAAGTAATGGAAGATGAAGTTAGGTGCATTACAAGGCTGAAGCTTAATTGCAGGTTCAGGGGGACCAGAGCAGAGCATCAGCAGGGCTGAGCAACTCTTCATGGTAGGACATCACTGTGCCCTTCTCTGAATGAGGCCCCTTTACTGTTAAGAGAAAAAATTAACTGTTCCATGAAGTTTTCATGTACAGGTTTTAGAAAACCATCCCCAAGTGTAATTTTGCTGAAAGAACATCTGGGTCTATATGTGCAACTTGGAGGTTATATAAGCAAATTAATGTTACACCACAGTGACCATGGTAACATTTAGCAGAGGGAAACCCCGTAAACAGCAGAAGGAAAAAATTACTTGCAATAACTCATTGAACAAATCAGTAGAAAATTGGGTTATTTTCACTTGGTTTGCTCTTTTAGCTTTCATATGCCTCATAGTCACTGTTTGTTTTAACTGTACACAAACCTTCCCATCACCAAATACCAAGAAATGGGGGTAATCCTGTCACTTGGTGTATAGTGATTTGCTGTTGCTGGTGTAGCCTTTCAACACATGCATCATAGTATTCCTGCCACTTGAATATCTTTGTGAGGTCCAGAATACTTATAAAAAGTTAATTTTCATTGGTGAAGAAGTTTCAGATTTCTTTATGAAGGCAGTAGAGATATCTTTGTAAGTATGTGTTGCAGTGGCAGAGGAGTAAATGCTCTAAAACCAGGCTTGAAATCAATTCAGACCCTGTCCTGTTTCAGCTGTCAGACGATGAAGCTGTCGAGTGGTTCAGACTGGTCCATCTGCATGGAGTATTAGGAATATGCACACTCCAGTGAAGTACATGTGAGAGTGATGCTGTGTTGATTCAGTTAAATGTAATCCCCTAAGCACCAAAATTAATTCATACCAAAAAACCCCCACCCAAGAACATTAAAAAATGCCAAAAAGGCCTTATTACTTGGGAGGCTGCAGGGAGCTGCAGAAGGCATCAGTAGCTGAAAGGAAGCAATAGGACTGGCTAAAGCCAGCTGAAGTGACTAAACCTTGCGAGGCTGGAGATTCACCCAGGCTCTGAAAATCTGAGCTGCACATATGTGGTGGGGAGGCAGGAGTGAAGGTGTCTGCAAACAGGGCTTGTCCCTCGCAGGGTTTGGTTTCTGCCTCTACTCCGCATGGTCTTGTGGTGTCTCCTAGCAATGCCTAAGGTTCTGCTGGTGCCTGTTGATGCTAAGAGCAGGGCTGCTGCCTAGGAAAGAGGTGGGGAGAGCAGCAGCCCACCTGGGAGCCCTGGCAGCACTGGGCTCTGCTCAAGGGTTTCTTCACACAGGGGAATTCCCAGTCGAGCTCTGCACACAGCTCTGCAAAACACTCCCTGCAACATCCCTGCAGCCTAAGGGATCAGCCTTGGATTTCTCCATATAAAGACCCAAGGATCAGTGTCTTTCAGCATGTGTCACAACAGTGTCAGGGAGTGTGGTTTTGCTGCCAGCCCCTTGTGGACCCTTCAAGTCTCATGCAAATGTATCTTCTGAGCTCTTGCTTTCCACACATCTCTGAGGTCTTGGCCTGCCACCTTGCAAAGTTCCAAAACCACAGCAAGTTTCAGGATGCTTCCCTAGAAGCTTTACTGAAAACCCAAAACATTGCTCTGGGTTTCTGGGTTCTCAGACTGCTGAGTTAAAAATTATGCTGTTGGAGGCAGTCTGGGTTGATGACAGCGCAATTCTTCCTGTGTCTCTGTGTGCATTTGCTCATTCTCTTCCTTTTTCTCAAGGTTGTGCTTCAAACCTTCTTGTGAAACCACTGTGGTTTATTAGAGGAGTGCAATGGCAGCAGCAGAGCTTTAGCACCGTGTGAATATGAGTCCAGGGGCTCACAGAGCACCTTCAGTGTTTTGGAACTAATGAAATGCCTTTCCCCAGGATTTTATCCTAAAAATACGGCCAAAGAATAGACATCAGAGGGGACATGCCTCTGCATAGTCATCACAGGTTGCTGCAGGCTGAACAAACACTTCTATCACACCAGTGCACTACTACCTGGACCTCTGGGGGTCTTTCACATTGTCACAGTGTCAGATACAGTGATGGTAACAGTGGCAAGAGCTTTTGTGAAAGGCAGTATTGTGATCCTACGCAAAACCTGTCCTAAGGTATTCATTAAATGGTTCCAGGCAGCGGGACAGCCTGTGATTATGTCAAACAGGGGAGCGAGTTGTACGCTCTGCTTTCCCGGTATGCGCAAACTTAATCTGAAAGTCTGCCTGGGAAGGTTAAACACAGCCAGCTTTGTTTAGGGGAACTCCAAACAGGCAGAGCCCATTGCCCCAGAGGGTCACCTGTGCAGGACTGCCTGTGTCAAATATCTGTGCTGGTGTGGGAATGCTTTCCATGGGAGCAGGCTGCAGCTGAGCTTGTCCAAGGATTCCTTCAGATGCCAGAAAAACTGGGTGTTCCCAGCAGGTGCAATGCTATCTGCAGCTCAGGCTCACATCTGTACTTCTGGAAAGCAGTCCCCAAAACAGAAGCTGGAGTTCCCCAGGAAGCAGCTGCGTGGGGAACTCTGGGCTCCTCCTGCAGGAGAAACCACGCTCCAGGAAGTGTTCAGTGGGGGATTTTGACAAGGAAAGGGCAGGTTTCACAAGAATAATGAGCCTTGTGGGAGTTCTAGACCTTACACAGAACTTTCTGACCAGAGTATTCCTTAACCCTGCCAGGAAGAGGTGCTGGTAGAGTCAAGTTTGAGAATGACCCTTGTGGTCATGTAATGCAGAGTGGAACACCAACGTGCAGGGGCTCCTGATGGCCCAAAGAGTGAGCCAAATACTGAGAGCAGGACAGAGCAAAGGGCCCACAGGGCTGTGTTCAGGCTGCAGAGCTGAATGCCACAGTGCCTGGGTTGTGGCTTCTACAAGACACACTGCTTGTGAGCACTTTTGCTTCTTACTGACAAATGTGACTTTGCTGGCAGTATTTTGATTTTTTTTTTCCTGCAGCTTGTAAAGAGCATTATTTGAAAAAAAAACCACCCAACTTTCATCTAAAAATAAATCTGTAGTCTTTGCAGTTAAAAAAAAATACAAACAAAAAAAATCCCAATAAAAGAGCTGACATGAAACAAGACCTGGATGCATTACAATAGTTCAGAAATCAGATAAGAATGTCCAAAATGTAACTAATTTTAAATTGCTTTGTAGGCAGGTTCACCTCATGTTTTGGCCTGAAGCATAGAGATAGCAGCTGACATGAATTTCAGCATTTTGGATTGACCATGATGCTCGTCCCTGCTGCTGCTCCGATTTATCAACTTTGTTTAAAGATCAAAGCATTTAGTATAAACAAGTTGAAGTTGGAAACAGTCTGACTTCTTGCATGTTTATTTTCTCTGTTAATGAGAAGAATGACCTAATCCAAAATTATTATCACGTCTTTAAAAAATTCAAAATGGAGAAATCATTTAGTTGCTTTGCAAGTGAAAAAGCAGTTCTAAAATGGATGCAGAGGCTGCAGAATCAAGAAGAAACCAATCTGGCTGAATTGGCAAAATCAACAGTCCAGATAGCTNGAAAAAAGAAAGACAAAAGGAGCCATTCCAGCACAGAAGATGCAAAAATGCCTAGAAGCTTCATGATCTCAACTCAGCCCAGAAAAGGAACCAGCAAGAGCAGCTGTTTGACAGCTATGAACCATGAGGGAAGTGAACGTGAGTATCTGGCCAGCTCAGAGCATATTGACAGACATGATAAGTAAGAGGGATTAGGGACCTGGGAAAACTTCCAGGAGAAGAAATTCCAAGGAGCAGTGGGTCCCATCTTGGCAGTCACCTCTTTGGGTGAGAAATAAAAAGAGCCAGAATGTACAGATCACAGTTATTCTGGTCCTGCAAAAAGTTTCATGAGTTTTTAAGAGAGAAAGAAGCAGCAGATTGTTGTGCCCAGGCTACTGCAGATGCTTGAGGGATTGCCTGGGAGCAGACCTGGGTTACTGCACAGTTTTTGCTTGTGCTAAAGATGCTGCTGCCCTGCACTGCTGCAGGACCATTGTCAGCAAAGAGGAATGGCAAAAATCCATGGCAATTTGCAGTAACTTAGATAAAGCAGAATTACAGAAAGATCAAATTCCTGCTGGAATCAGGTTGTGTTAAACAAACACTGCCCCTTCCTTTCCTCTTTTCATCTGTAATAAGATGATCCCTGTATTGCCTTTTGGGCTGTGAAAGGATCTTTATTTTTCATTTACTCAAGAAAAGGAATCAGATGACCTTGGTGACAGCTATCAAGTCATGTTTTTGAGACCACATGCTGAGTAGCAATGCTAGGATCTCCACCAGCACTATCAATTTCCACAGCTTATTGCTGAGGAAGTAAGCACACAAGCTGCTCTGTGCTGGCCACAGCAGGACTCTCAATCCCTGTTGCACACCAGGCAAATTGCATTTTAAAGAAAAATGCCACAGATGCTTCAACTGATAGGCCTGGGAGCCAGCTGTCCCATGCTGGCGGTAAAGAATAATTGGCCAATGTGACCAGAACAGGCAGCAGGGTGGTACCAGATACCCTCTTTACAGCATCTGAAACACTTCAAGGTCCCCATGGGTCCCAAAGAAACCAGGGGAAAGAGGCAGGCAGTGGAATGAGTGGTCACCCCCCATCTAGGCAGGCTAGCACCTGCACTGTCCTTTCCTGGTTAGATCATTAAAAACAGCTCAAAATGTGTCTGGGTCTTATATGATGGAACTTACCTTCTAGGGTGTGAGAACTTAGTGTTCTGACCACAGGGGAAAAAAAGAATGCTGCAGTTTGCTGCTTGCACTATAAAATGGATTTGCCAGGAGTATGGGGGGGGTTAACACAAAAGAGTTGCAAGTAAACAATTGTGTAGTAAATAGGAAATGTGCAACAACTTTTTAATTTGAGACTTCTTGCTGATACCTGGTTATTCTAGCTGGATGTTCACTTGGTACCATGGATGGCATGAGCCCCAAATCCCTTCCTTGTAGCCAAGGGGAGATTCTCAGCCATCTCTCTGTCATATTGCCTTCCTATAAGGGCAACACAGATTCCAGTCTCAAAATCAGTGTCCAGCCATGCTGGAGAAGTTACTACAGCTAGGTCCACATAAGCAAGTCATGCAGCACCCTGGGATGGGATCCTGCAGAGGGAAACAGCCAGTGCAGAGACCCATGGAGCCACACATCTCTGGGGTTTTATCACAGAGCAGCTGTAACTCACATGTGTGTTGATGGTTGGAGTGATCTAAGTTTCCCCTGGCAGGAATCCGGAATGTATGCTCCAGGGACTGTGCTGCACTGGGAGCCACAGTAAGGGGGGAAACCACAAAATTATTTTAAAAATGTGTTTGTGAGCCAAAAGCTACCAGCCTGGAGATACTAGAGATAACAGGTGCCTTGCCCAGTGCCTTAATTCAGTGCTTTATGGTTGACTGACCCCACCCAGCTCAGCATCCTGACACTTTCTAGCTAGAACTGGAGGGCCAATTGCATGTTAAAAAAAGAAGAAAACCACTGCTACCTATCTAGCTTTTCCCTATGTCTGTGTCTGTCTGTCTCTACAGGCAACAACTGAACACTTCTATTTTGCATATCAATATAATTTCACTTTTCTTTCACTTAAAATTCGTTTCAGTTTGAGGTGGCTGATGTCAGGCTGGCTGGCGAGCTACCAGTATCTCATTCTCTAGGGAACAGCAGTCCCAGATGGGACTGTGCAAGCGGGGGCCACCAGCTGCAGGCAAGGTCCATGTGGATGCAGGGCATCCTGCTCCAAGCTATGAGCACTGGTTTGAGGCAGAAAAAGGCAACTGGGAACTGGAGTAATGCTGGCATAGCCCAGAACAGGAAAATGCTGGCTACCTCCAAAGTTATAATCCTTCCCTTCCCTTCCCTTCCCTTCCCTTCCCTTCCCTTCCCTTCCC
>VZUA01024705.1:12826-31925 GCA_013401035.1 Horornis vulcanius | reverse complement strand
AAAGTTTTTTGACCATGCAAGTATCACAGCACTTCAAGGGGCCCACGCCTTCAGGTACACAACACTGTGTTTCCAAAGAACACTTCCCTGAGGTAAGAAGAAAAGTACAGCTATCCTCTATTGTGTGAAGTCTACTCCTTTGCAGGAGAACAATCTCATTCTCTCTTTACAAAACAAAAGTATAATTTAAAATTATTACATTATTACCAAGAATGAGTGGGATAAACAGCATACTTTTTTAATTGCCATTTAAGTGTAGTTGAAATCCAGACTTGTCTATTAGTTTATAGATTATTTCTATTCATGAATATAAACAATATTCTTGCCTTCTTTCCCTAATACCAGTGACTCATATGTTGGGGTTTATTTCTGTTGCAAAACCAATTGCACATATCACAAAATAACGTAAATTTTCATATTGTGAGGCTATGCAGTTCACGTACAAATTATGCTTTTGTCATTTTTCTTTTAAACATGACATTTTTGCTCCTGGTTTCTTTCTTTTTTCAGATTTTTCATGGCAAATTATTTTTTTTTCAGTTGGAAACAAATTGAAATACAAAGCAGACCTTTTTCTTTCTAAATTGCACAGCCAGTTTGGATCAGATATAATAAAGGACTCTTCACAACATTACTTTAGTAGGCCTTGCTTGTGAGGAGAAAATGTGCCTAACGATGAATACTTAACAAGATTTGATTAAAGCCTGCCATCAATTCCTTGCCCTAAATGTTACAGGTTGTGAAAGTACATTAGCACCAGAGGATACAGCTTCTAAGGCCCACCCTTGCACAATAAACACTATGGCTGGATCCCAGATACTTAGCAGCACTCCAGGATGAGTTTGTGCTGATGACAGTCAGTGCTGGCAAGGGCTGGACCCAGACATGGACCAGAAACCAGAACCAGACCCAAGAGAGCCATGGGTGAGTGTGTAGACAGACACCCTGTGTCTTGCCCCACAGCCCCACCTGGGGTTATGGCTCAAAAGAAGTCACTAAATTTTTCTGCTCTGGCTTCCCCAGCTCTTGCCTTTTTACCAGATGCTTTCAGCAATATGTGAAGAGGTACAGATGGGCCCAACGCTGCAGAACTGCCGAGACCACTCACGACCAGAGACCTTGCAGCCTCTGAGTATTGGGCTGGTACGGCAAGACAGCAAAAGCCATCCAAAACAGCCCTCGGCCACACAGCCAGCAGAATTTCCCTATCTGCTGACCTGCATCAGGGACATAAAATCCTTTTGCTTAGTGTGAACTCTTTAATATTTTCTGTGCAAACCCCATCTGCTAAGATTCAGGCAAACCCAGAGAAACCTCCTCCCCACAGATCCCCGGGGCTTTAACATGCACTGGTGGCCAGAAGCCAAGTACATTTTGGGGAGTAGCAGCAAACAGCTGCTTTTCAGACTCTTCCCAACACAGTTTTAAGACTTGCTCCATGCAGTTATTACCAGCATGATCCAAGCTCAGCTTCCAACCTTGGCATGAGCAGGACCTATTAGCCTGTTTTTCTAAAGAAACATTATGCACAGTGATCATTAATATTTTTTAAACCCCTGGCCAGTTTCAATCAAAGCTAGCAGCCAGGCAGCAGTCTTGGAGACCTCAAGTTCCTACAAGGTTCATGAACCATATGTGTGGCTGGGACAGTGGAAATGGGAGAAAAGCAGGCCAACCTGTATGAGACCTCAGAGAGCCCAGCGAGACTGAGATGCTGTGGGTGACCTGCTCCAGGAAAGCTTCGCAATGTTTTTCCATCTGCATGGACACAGGAGTGTCCAGAGGAAAAGCAGATTTCAGTATTTCCAGTGTCATTTTTTTACAGCAGTATAATGAACTTACACTCTCTGTCCAATGTCTCTCTGCTGGAACCAGCCCTTGCTATGAGGTGAAAACAGACAATTAATTCTGTGAATGTCAGAAGCCTCTCAGAGGGTTTCTCTGGTGCCAGCTGCAGTTGCTTCCCCTTGGTCAGAGGAACAGCCACATCCAGACAGGCAGTGAGGAAAATGAGGAAACTATTGCTCTCCTATTTGAAAACATGCCTTTGTTCAAAGCAGTGTTTTTGCCATGAGCACACGTGCCTGCAGGGAGCTTCCTTCAGGGACTCAGCTGTAAAATGAGGCCACAAGGGCAGGCACAGAAGGACTGCAAAGTCCCCCGGCTGTTTCTTTGAAAGACTGCCTTAACAAGGAGGTACAATGACAGCCTGTGCTCATAGAGACTTCGAAAATCAGCCAGCAGTAGCTTCTTCACTAGATTTTTTTTTTTAAATTCTTTTATTTCTCAACTGCATATTTTTAAACAGAAGATTAGCATGTCTCCTGTAATAGCAGCAGTTTTGCTGCAGTGCCTCGGCAGAAAGCAGCTAAAGAGGACAAACTGAATCTGGACACAAGGAATTTGCAACGAGCAGTCCTTCCTCAGGACTGACCTCAGCACAGATCACAGAAAGCTGTGCTTCTTCACTGATCCAGACTAAAGCAACCTAATTAAAGATGCCAGAGGTTATTTCTAGTGACAAACCCAACAAACACTCTTCTGAGTGATTAGCATTTTTCAGACTCATTAAGAAATAAAAATAAAAAATCCTTATCCCTTTCCTTTGGTTCAGTGCTGCAATGTTTCCCCAAGGCACAGACCAGCTAAAAAGAGGGGCTCTGAGAGATGTGCAAAGATAGCACCTTTGTCAACCAAAGAAACCTCCTTCAATTATTCAGAGCATCTGCTGTTCTCGAATTTCTCATTCTCAGAGCTCCAGCTAAGTGGTGCATTTGGCAGTAGTTCTTATTAACTCACAGGACAGCACAAGGAAGGAACATATGTATTCACAAGATAATTAATGCTCAAAGTGAATATTGTGGTAAGAAGTTTCCATACACATTTGCAAACTATCTGCCAAATACATATTTTTGAAGAGTAGGGAACTTCATATTGAAAAGGTGAATGTAATCCTAAGTAGACAGGAAACAAAACTGTCAATTTTTCTACTTCATTAACAGCCAGAAAATTGACCAAAATACTCTCAAAGGTGTAAGCATTGAAAACCAATGAACACAGCCTACAGTCAGCTGACAACTAGGAAAATCAGTCTCTCTGACATCTGTAATATTTTGCATCTGAAGGGCACAGCGGAGTTGAATTCATGGCAAAACAATATTTAAGAAGGTTGCTGTGAGAGCTTTGTGTCTATACTGCAATGCTATGAGTTAGAGAAATTCAAATAGACTTTGTTATCTCCACGGCTAAACCAGGATACTGAAATGACATGAGCTTGATGCAGAGCTGACAGACAGCGTGCCCATTTTATCATATTAATCTTTTTGCAGTGTATTTCTAATGGCATTCTCATTCCATGATCCCTTTTACAACATATTGCCTTGATGGGAAGAGCGGATGCTTCATTTGGACGGCCAACCCAGCCTATCCTCCCAAGCCATTGCACTGCATCTCCTCAAGAGTGATTAGACACTACATTGACTGAACCAAAGAAATCCCCTCTGTTTCCTCAGTTGTCACAGATACATTACCCTTTGTGTGTCTCTGCAGAATTGCTGGCAGCATTTCTTTCCAAGGTGCCAGCTGAAAGGGAGCCTGAATAAATCAGCTAGAAGTAGCTGGATCTCCATATATATGATCTGTCAGAGAAGGCAAGCAAACTACCTCCAGTAAAACCACAGTGAAATGGTGAATAACATACCCCAGCAACTTGCAGTAAGGCTATATATACATTTATATAGACGTATGTGTATGTATATATATACAAAGACATATATACATCAGTGATGTGCATGGTTTCTAACCAGACAAAGGAAGTGGGCAGAGTGCTGTCTGCACTGTGACTTCACAAACCTTCAATCAAACTTTGATTCCATCAGCTGGTAAAAAAAAAAAAAAAAGAGCTGGTATTCTTGTGCACTTTTCCTTATTACCCTTTCAACACACAAACCATCCCGTCTTAAAACTCTCTTAAAAAGCACAAAAGGGCTCAGCCGTGTTAGGCAGGGGCCCTTTCAAAGCATCCCGTCCCGAGGACGATCCCGCAGCCGCAGGGCTGGTGGTGACCCGGAGCTGTGGCCGTGCCCTCGGCGGCCGAGCCCCGAGCGCTGGGCCTGGGGGGGGCAGCTGGGCCCGGCCCCGCCGCAGGGTCTCGCTCCATGGCGCTGGGATGGGTGCCCGGCACTGAGGGCAAAGCCAGGGGTGGGAGAGGGTGCGCGGGGAGCTGAGACGCGACACTTACTGCAGAACTGCCTCCGCCTGACCCTGCAGCGCCACAGCCGCGTCCGCACCCAGTGCAGGCACGGCGACAGGTCCATGGCTCCGGCGGCCGCCCGTGCCCGGCCCCACCGGGCACGGCCCGCTCCCCGCCGGGCAAACCTGCGGCAGCCCCCCGCCAACCTCCGGGCCGCCGGCAGGATGCGGCGGGCGGCCACCGAGGCCCTGCCGTCCCTTTGTCGCCATGCCATGTTTTATGCATGAGGGTAATTTCATCCCCATTCTCCGCGCCCGGTGTCTACGTGAGCTCCTGCGACGTGGAGGAGCCACGGCATCGGTCCCTGGGGAGGGCGAGCTCAGGGGGAGGCAAGGAGCGAGCATCCCTCCTGGGGCGGGGGAAGGCGCCCGCGGCAGAGCCGGGCCTTTCCAGCCTCTGCGGAACGGGCTGAAGGTCACACGGGTAGGTCTGCAGGGACCCTGGAATCAGGAGGGTCCGAAGATATTCGGGAGCTCTGCAGAAAGCCATGTGCTCTCTGGTCACAAAATCATGGCCCACGTCTGAAACCTCAGCCCCGCTGCTTGCCTTTAGAGGAAACAAGAGCATGTGAGGGAAACACAGCTTTAGCAAGTCCATGTCAGCACTGTAGCAAGTCATGTGCTGCACTGGCAGGAGTGGTCAGGATTTCTCACATTCTAATTTCACTTTTGCTATATACAATAATTCCCAGAGTGACCCTCACAACACTGTGACTGCTGCCTGAGGGGCTTCTTTTGTAACATAACTAAAAGGTTCCTTCTCCAATGAGTTCACACAACCACAGAATTTCACAGAATAATCTGAGTCGCAAAGGATCCACAAGGACCATCAAGTCCAACTCCAGGCCCTACATAGGGACCATCAAGTCCAACACTTGGCATTGCACAGGAGCATCCCCAGGAGTAACAATATGTGCCTGAGAGCATTGCCTAAGCAATTCTTGAACTCTGCCAGGCTTTGTGCTGTGACCACTTCCCTGGGGAGCCTGTTTCAGTGCCCAACCACCATCTGGGTGAAAAAATCTTTTCTCAATATCCTGCCTAAACCTACCCTGACACAACTTCAGGCCATTCCCCCAGGTCCTGTCACTGGTCCTGTCACAGAGCAGAGGTCAGTGCCTGCCCCTCCTCTTCCCTCACAAGGAAGTTGTGACTTCAGTGAGGTCTCCCTTCGGTCTCCTTCAGGCTGCACAGACCAAGTGACCTCAGCTGCTCCTCATACCACTTCCCCTCAAGGCCCTTCACCATTTTTGTTGCCTTCCTTTGAACACTCCCTAATAGTTTAATATGTTTTTTATCTTATGGCACCAAAATTGCCCCCAGCACTTGAGGTGAGGCCACCCCAGTGCAGAGCAGAGCAGGACAATCCCCTCCCTTGCCCAGCTGGTGATGCTGTGCCTGATGCACCCCAGGACAGGGTTGGCCCTCCTGGTGCCAGGGCACTGCTGGCTCATGTTCAACTTGCCATCGATTAGGACCTCCAGGTCCCTTTCCACGGCACTGCTTTCCAGTTTCTCATTCCCCAGTCTGTACATACATTTGGCAATTTAGGCCCTTCTCTCATACATTTAAGCTTTGCTTCAACAAATACATTTGTAGGGTTTACTTTAAATGTTCCCTATATCACAAGAAAGAGGTTACCATACACACACACACATATACTGCACACCCTTTATCAGGCAAGAACAAATCTAAGATGTGGGTCTGAAGTACATAGGGTGTGTTGCAAATGTATAGGCTGTATCCTACCCAGAAGGATTCCTGAAACTTTTTCCTTGCCACATGCAGCTGAGACCATTGAAGGCCTGACTTGAGGACAGCAAGCCCTGCCACATGCACCAGTGTAACTGGAGAGTGGTGCATGGCCAAGTTTCAGGTTTCCTTGCCATTTGAATCTCCCAGTAGGGTCATCCAAAGGGCCATCGTTGATTTTTTGCTCTTGACATAGGCAGGTAAATCATGTGCTCTCATTGTAATGATAGCTAAAACCCAGCAGATGCATTTGAGCTTCATTTTAAAGCTCCCTTGATTAATCCTGATCTGGACTAAATGTAGCATTTTGAATCCCTATTGGGACTATGAAGAACGTGGTGTAATTTGCCCCTGAAGATTGTATTAAAGCCCAGGCATAGCTCATCCACACTGGGAATTCACACCGGATTCTGCATGACAACCTCAAGCAGCCTAGAGATTTAAAACCAAACCCACAAATCATTGTCAATTCAAGATATGAAACTCCACAGACACTCATTACATTTTGCCAGGCAACAGTCATGTCAGATTATTCATTTGGAGATGATCAGAAATGAAAGTAATGGAAGGTGCAGAAACACTTAGAAAAATATGAAGAATCCTTGTTGAGTCTTGTGTCACTGTGCATTTGGAGACTGGTCAGAGTGAACTGGTCACATACTGTGGTGGGCAACACTGCTGGCATGCCAGGGAGCAGCTGACCCAGGTTATGTTCCCCACTGACTTGCTTCCAGTATTTCAATGGGCACCATCACCTATTTCTATCATGAAAGATTCATCCTGTGATGCTTGGGTGTGCTGAAACCATGGCAGTACCAGAATGAATGGGATTCCCAGGTCACCATGTCCAGCTTCAGCTGCTTTGACAATCCCAGCATATTTCCAGGTCTTTAATAAATTATATCTCAGAATTAGAATTTCTGTCATCTTTTACTTGAGGAAGAAAGAAATAGGAGTGCAGGGGACTTTACGTGGTGAAAATTCACTTCTTGATTAGAATTCAGCACAGCTGTGATCTCAATGTCATCTCTGATGCTGATGCACAGAGTTTACAGCAATAAATGAGATATAACAGCAGGTGTGTGGGGGCTGGAACTAGAAATTAGACCTGGAATGAGAAAAGTATGACGGTTTTGGTGCATTTTATACTTTAATAGTGCTTATAATTGTCCTTTTAGAACCATACAGACAAATAGAATACTGTAAGAGATGGGCTAGGTAAGATTCAATTTTGCTTGTTTAAGGAAAATACATTACAATGACATGTATATTTGTGCTGATGATAGCTTGTTTTCTTCAGTATTTGATGTTTGTCCTCCTCCCTTTTTTTCTTTTTTAAATACAAACACACTATGCTTAGAACTAACTGCTTGTAGATGTAGTTTTACCTTAGAGTAAGCAGAAGTCATAATTTTTACACTTGGTTGTTTCCAATTCAGTATTATTTTTTCATAACATTCTGTGTGATTTGTGTGCAGTCCTCTGGCACCAGAGTGCAAAGGAGAGATTCAGAAAAGCTGATTATTCACATCATTTTTGACACCATCACCCTTTCAATTTTCTCCTGCAAATGAATGATGACATGTCAGAGTCACAAGGCAGGGCACTCAGTACGTGTGTCTTTCTGCATTTTCCTTTAAATCCTTGGTGGAGAGGAAGAGACATGCACTTGCACAGAAGAAATAGGAACTGTTGAGATGGCTTGCACGCAGTCATGGTGCTCCTGTAACTCCAGCCTACAAGAAATACCTTGGCAACAGCTAATGAAGGCATCATCCAACAAAGGCGACATCTTTTAGTCATCACAGAGTTCCTAAGGTTAAATATAACTGCTCAATCTGATGCTTGCCATTGACCTCCCAGTGCAATGTGGTTGTCTAGCAGCTGCTGCTATTGCTCTGGAAAGGCTGAGACCTCCTGCAGATCATGAAGATCATGCTGCCTCAAGCCCTGACATGTGGCTCTACTATTTTCTTCCTTAACATGCTGCTGGTAAACAAACACAGTTAATGAAACCTTTTCCTCAGCAGAAGGGGTCTGTTGTGGGGCTCTATTTCCCCCAACACTCTAAAAGGCTTTGAGGTGCTCAGATTGCGATATGAGCAAGGACTTTTCAAGATAGCAAACCACAACCCTGTTAAATGTCAGAGCGTTGTACTTTGGCACGTCAAATTTCTATTTTGTTGTGCACTGGTATTCAGTCTTGTTTAATTCTTGAAAGCAATTGGTGTAGTGATGTTAGTGGATGTCAAGAATACATAGTGCACTCTGGGATGGAGTAAGAAGCATTTCAGAGAAAGCTTCCACTTAAGCCCCTCACTCCATGTGCTTCAGTGCAATGATTCTGTTAGTTAAATCACTGGCTAACAGGGTTTATAAATACTGCAGGGTGGGTGAGAGGGTGGGAAAGGCAGGATTGCTGGCTTGGGATACAACATTGGCCGCTCAGATCCCATACTGCAGTGCAGTGCTGTGCTCTTCTTGTGCCACCTACTGACCAGTTCCTCCAGGCTTTCAATTTCGAAACGGAACATTTTCCAATTTATTTTTAAATGCAAGTATTTGATGTTGGATTTTGCCCGAGCAATTAATAGCTGGTGAATGCAGTCAATCTGCATGCCTTGATAACATGCTGTAACTTAGAGCTGAACCACTCTATCCTGCACTAGCTGGCTCAATGCAAGTGGGATNGGGATGGGATGGGATGGGATGGGATGGGATGGGATGGGATGGGATGGTCTGTGTTATCCAGTTATGTCAGATCCAATAATGTTTTATCTCTTGAAATATGTAATACCCTGCTGAAATCATTACAATTGCCCAGATATTCAAACTCAGAAGCTACCTGGAGAGTGTGTCCTCTGTCCATAGGTGCTTTCTGGGACAGGTCTGAGCTATGGCAAGGGATTGACCTCTCATTCCCATATCAGGGAGTGGTATTGAAATGCAGCCTTCAGGTCCTCACCCATGCTCTGTGTTAATAGAGAAGCATTTTTCTATTTGTTCTCCAACCCTCTGAAATTTGGAACTACCCTGCAGAATTAAGATAATACTTTCAGCTTTTTTTTTTTTTTAATTAAAAGTCAAGACAATGGCTAAATGGATGTGTGAACATTTCTGAAATGCATAAAAGTGGAAAATTCATACCCTGTTCCTGTGTAGGTTTAGCTGTAAAGCTGCCCATTTGCATTTATCTTCGGTAGGTGGTGTTGGCCTAACACTGTGAGTTGCTCAGCCAGAGGTGGAACAGGAGCTTAAACAACTGTAGTAGGCTCAGTATTGGTATTGCTCTGCAAATGTTTGTGATAGCCACTCTCTTCCTCACTCTGACTGTGGCAGTTAACCTTCTGCAGGCTTCAGGTTAAAAGGAGTGATTCCAGCCCTCATCAAGAGCTGACTGAAACCTGTAAGGAGTAGCACATTGATAGGACAAGGCTGGGGTTTGGGATCTTGTATGACTGTGGCATCAGTAAATAATTTCTTCATAACAGTACCATCAGAGGTCTGTGCAGGCTGTAGTATTTGCCCCGTCAGAGCAGGTGGTTGTTGTTCTAGAGCTTCTCACAAGGAACAGTGTGGTCAGAATGACATTTTTTTTCTACATATGATTTTAAATGACGACTTTGCTCTGGGTCCAAAGCAGCCTTGACCAGGGCAAGGCACAATGCTGGAGAAATTGCTCCCAGCTGCAGCCTTTTCCTCCCACTTGTGCTCTCCTCCAGCTGCACATTTCAGTAGGGCCATGACCTCAATGTGTATTTTAAAAAATATGTGGAAAATAAGCTTTCAGTTTTCCTCATTGCTCAATGGGCTGCCTCTTGCAACTCTTCATTAAATGGGACGATATGGCAGGCTTGTTCACCCTATAATAAAAGCATGATGTAAATTTCATATACTCTTTAAAGGGGATGACAAAGAGACCATGGATAAATTTTGTATTTGGGGACACAGTATTTTCTTTCTAGTTATTTAAAGTTCAGTATGTGATTTTAATTATTTCTTTCTTCTTGCATTTTACTTGTTGGCCTGCAGGCAATTTCTTCTAAAATTAATTGGATTAATCATTCCAGAAATTTTAACTGGATGATAACATATATACTAAATATTTTTAGAAACAATTTCGAAGATTGGCAAGCATTTGGATTTTGTTGCCAATAAACTTGGCACACCACTGTACACAGAGACATTTTTTTGGTAACTATGAGAGATTTCCTGTTCTGTGCTCAACTATTCTGCAGGACCTGCCACAAAGCATCAAACATGTAGGATTTAGAAATCATCTAGTGCTTCCCATGTGCATGCATAGATTTGAGTCAGAAAAACTGCAGGAAGCTCACCTCTGGAAAAAAAAAAAAAGCTTTCAAACTAGGTCGCTGGCCCAGAATAACAGTGGGAGACATGACAGTCATACCTCTTGAAATATTTATCTTAGCTTTTTCTCATCACACGTTGAAAATACAGCTGCACCCCTTATGGGTCAATAAATAAATGTTGTACTTCAGGCAAAACTCTGTTTTTTCCTTAATCTTTTCCTAAACTTCCTTTTTTTCACTCGCAGAGAGTTACCCAGCGCAGTGAAACCAGTCCATTAAGCCAGGCTTTCCAGACTTTCACAGGTGTGAGAGCTAAACCAGCTGCTAAACCCCTTCAGATGGATAAACTCAGGGTCTACAGGACTCTATTTCTGAAAAGGAGGATGCCTAAAATAGGAGTTGCTGTGAGAGTGGAGTTCAAATGGAAGCTCCCAGTATGACTTTACTCTAGTCTTCCTCCCTGAAGAGGTGCACCCAAGCAGAACACCAGAAAGTACATGGGAAATTTGTGTCTGTTCAGAACCTTTGGAACACTTTATTAGAATGCTTTTATTAGATAAGTAGGTGTCACTCTAAAGGCCTCTTAATTAAGAATAAGTATGATTTTAAGTGATATCCATTCCCAAATTTATTGAGCTGCTTTCAGTCTTTTCCTTTGAAGCCTGCTCCCTTACTTACTCTTTTAAAGTATCAATTTTGATAGCTTGTTAATCAACTCATCTGTTAATTTCATCTCAAATTTCCTGGATTTAGCTCTACTCTTTATTCTTGTAACTATTTTTTCTCTTCTTATTCCTTTTAAATATATGCTGATTGCTAACACATTGCTGTTTTCTCCAGCCCTGACTATATTTTATAATTTTTCTCTTTAAAGTTACCTTTTGGCAGTTATGACTCCAGTACCAAACACAGCTCTCCAGGAGCTTCACTGGCTTCACAGAAATTTATGTCTTTCTTTTTCAGAGTTATGCTTTGGCAAGCACCATGGTATATAGTCCCATATCAGGGACTATGAGGGAAGTTCACACCCTGTTTGCATTTCAATCTTCACAACTGACTTTCTGTAAGTAAATTTATTTCCTTGGATTCAGATTTCTTGTTTATATAATGGTGATTATTACTATGCTTCCAGAATTTTTAATAATATTCCATAAAATCAGGAGTGGTTAATTACCTGCTATAATAATAACATACTTGGTTACCTTAAACCAGAGAAAGAGGTGGCACTTTGTCTAGTATTTTTAAAGATGGGTTATTATTTACCTCCCACTATCCCTTAAGATAATTTATCTGGTTTAGTAATCCTGTCAGAAGGTGCTGCTCATCTCTTGGAATGGACAGAAACTAAGAATCACCACCTTCTGTGGCTGATATTATATGGAGTCCCAGTGCAGTCAATTGCCTTCATGATTTCTGACTTTATAAATCTGATGGAGACCCTAATGGCATGACTCAAAGCCAAAGAAAAGTCTAAACCTGTATTCTAACCTATTGTATTCTCAAACTGAGGTTGCACAAGAGACCGGGTAGCAGACAAATGGGTTCAAATTACTCTATAGTTTGACAGAAACTTTTCCTTCCACTGGCTCATGACTCAGATGCTTTTACTGACTGCCTTAGAAAAGCATGTCTGATGAAACATTTCTGGGCATTGTTTCTGCCCCACCTTGCTCCCCTCTGAAACAAATGACTGTATAAAAATAATCATTTAAGCTTATTGCAGAGAATCAAAAACTTGAACTCAGTGCACTGCTGTGAAGGCACATCCGTGGTCATCCAGAAAATACAAACAAATCATTGAGTCTGAAAAATCATGTTTCAAAAGTAGTTTGCCTCAGCCCCACAGGCACATTCTTTTCCTTCTGAAATTCTGAAACCTTCAGGCTTCAAAAGCGGAAACTTGAAAATGATGTCCAAATATTTGTAATAAAATTACAAGAAGAGGCATCCCATGTCTCCAGCAGAGTGATAGCACTTGCCTCATTATGTAAATAAACTGTGAGTTAGGCTTGAGTTTCTCTTCAAAATGAAGACCCTGGTCACAGCTTTACTGACAGCTTTCTGGTCTGTGACCTGGTTTGACATGTCACACAGCTTGCACAGAGAATGATAGAAAAATTAGGATAGGAAGGGGCTTCTGGAGGGCATTTGGTCTAGCTCCATGTTCAGATTGGGGTCAAATGACGTTCCTCAGGGCCTTTCCAACTGTGCTTTGAAAGGTTTGTGTATCTTGGAACAATATGTGATGTCCAGAAGGGCTCCTGCACAAGCCAAATGTTCATGCAGAGTGTATTTATCCAAAGTGGGAAGTCCAGAACAATCATTGCCCTTCGCTTAGGAAAGAGGTTTGGATGAGACTTTCAGCTCGTAAGTTCGTAAAGGTTCAATAAAAGGTGATCTTAAAGCCCAAAAAGGAACAGACCTCAAAAATCTGGGTTACTCTGACTTCCTTTGTTGCAGGGGTTAAAGTGTCTGACTTTGTCACTGTGGAAAAATGGCCATTTACATCATTTTGATGGTCACCCATGGAAAAATCAGTGATTTTTTTTTCCCTGGGCATCTCTAAGAGATGACTGTTGTACTTTGGGAAAAGTTATGCACTCTGCAGGGGCAAAACAGACTGAGCTGGAGTCAGGTAACCCTTTCATTGCCAGCCTCTGGACTAACCCAGTGAACTTTTCAAGAGCAGGAAAATGATTTGCATTGTCTTCCTCACTCTCCTTTTTTTACCTTGGGCACAGCTTTTGGCCAATACCTGAAGAAGCTAGACATACCCCCTCTGGCATCTCTGCTCAAAATTCACCTTTCCCATGCTGAAGTACAAATCATTCTTATCTGACATCACCTAAACTCAATGGATGAGCAGGAATGTCTGTTTTTTCCCTCTTTTACTTTTGTCTTATCTTCCCAGGGCACATCATCAGATTTAACCCATTTTGCCTACCTGGTACTTCTTGTCCACTATGTAGACACAGAGGTGATGTCTAACTACCTTTGAATATTTTGTTAGTACAAAGCCCAGAACACTGAGTTCCTAGGAGTTGATGCAATTTAAACAATAAAAATAAATTACCATATAGGAAGAAATGCCAGACTGGAGTGAGGAGTGTTTCAAGACCATTCCACTTCCATTTCCTTGAGCTAAAACGGTTCTGAGCCGTGTTTTTTGCTAGTAGGACAATTAAGAGACCAGTGATTTAAAGAGAATCTCAAAGGTTATTTGTTAAATTTTATGGTGGAAGCAGAAGCAATATCCTGAACCCAAAACTCATCCTGTCCCCAGATTATGCTGGCACTCTCATACATTTCTTCTGCTCCCCAGGCCAAGGTCTGCCCTTCAAAGGTCTGAGAAGGGGCATGGGAACCAGGGGTAATAGTCTCAGAAAAATCCACTGGTTGATCATCCTACTCCTACTTGACCAATTCTTGCAAATGGTTTTATGGAGAAAAATTGTTCCTCAAATGCCAGCAAAGGACTAGGAGTGAAGTCTCCCAGGGAGATGATCCTTGAGCTAACTTCTCCCTAAGGACAGTCTGGCTGGAGTAAAAAATCTGTCTGGCGGCTAGGTGAGCAAAGCCTCCAAAGCTATTTTCTATCCCTGGGAGACAGGAAGTTTAATTGTTCTTAACCATATAAAACATAAATAAAAAAGCCCAAACTCATATTTATACTGGTATTTCTTTGGCTCCTCAAAGAAATGAGAGTTAAAGAAAACTTTGCTCTGTAGGCAATGGACAGATAATTCAAAATGTAATAGGATTATTTTTATTTTGGCACTTTACAGCCACAAGGTGTCATTCCTTACTCACAAGAAGAACTAGTGGCTGGTACACTGCTCTCAAGCAGAGCTGAAGCAAAGCTTGTGGCTCCTCCAAAAGCGAGAGCACTTAGGGAAAAAAAGAATGAAAAGACAGTAAATGCAAAGGACAAGCATAAAACTCAGCTGCAAAATCTTCTCCTTTGACTTTGTAAGGAGTTCACATACTTGCTTTGTAGTATTAGATACACAGCTCTCCTGCATAACTTATGGATTAAATCAAAACTCAATTCCATTGTTACTTTCCTGCAGTATTTCAGTTTTGATGAGATATATTAAAAAGTTGCACTCTCCTCAACATGTTTCTATTTAATGAAGATGTGAAAAAATCAGCAAAAAAACAGGAAAGCTTTAGAGACACGTCCAGAAACACTTAACACTTCAGAATAACAAGTGACAGAAAAAAAAGCAGTGACAAAAAAGGAAAAGTCAGGCTTTCAAATAGCTCAGCATTTACACGTCTGTTAAATAGCCAGATTTTTCAATTGTGCTTCAGTAATGGAACGCCTTCTTGCCAACTGATGCTTTATAAACACCATTTCTGTCCTCAGAAATCCTAGCAGAGCACTAACAGTCCAGCTGAAATATAGCAAAGATATTTTTCCCTTTTACCATAGCTAATGGACTTTGAATTCCCTCTGGGTTCCCCTGGTGAGCTCCATGTGCTCTGAGTGGCAGTTCAGCAGTCAAGTACCGACACTGAGTGCTAGCAGGAGAGAATAGCACTGATTTGCCAAAGAGGAAAAATCCAAATTACGTGGCACATGTAATTTAGTGGCATTCTGAACTGTCTCTTTCAGTGCTGTTATATTTTTTTTTCCTCTGTGAGTAAGATTGTGTCTGAATATGCATGAAATTATGTTCCATGGTGTCATATTAGGGAGGAGGAAGGCATTTTGGTCTTCCTTTAGGGATTTCTTACAAATTTTGAAGAAGCTGTAAAGGGGAGAAATTTTTTTCTGCCCAGTTCACAGTAAAATATTCTCTTAGTGCATTCACACTCTGATTGGTTAAAGACGGTGTGTTTTCACTTGAGTGGGTATCTCCAGATCTTAGTTAGTTGTTAGTGCTTTTCATGCCTCTTAGCACTCCTCTGCAGCACTGACTACCATCAGCTCTGCTGGCTTCGTTGCAGTGGTTTCCCCCCTGTGACAGTGTTAGAGCCACCAGAGAGAGCGAGTTGTCACTTCGGGCGTCAGCTGATGGCCACAGGGTCACACAGGCGCAGCCGGAGCCTGGGGCTTGTCAGCACGACCCTCGATTACTAACGTCATTCCAGCTTAAGGTGGAAGAAAGCCAGCTCAGCTGCTGGAGACTTCACTGAGCTGGCAGCTCAAGGAAACACTTTCTCTTTCAAATCAAGCCTATTTCATGGGGAAGTCATCGTTAGACAGGAAAACATAGCAAGCTCTGTGAAAGGTCTCTAGGGAGAAGCTGCACTTCACAAGGGAATTAGCATAAACTAGGTGGGTCATCCAAAGGAATAAGAAGCAAATGATAATTTAATGCCCTTGGAAAAAAAGAAAAGGAGGATCATAAGTCTGGTGAAGCAGGAAGTTGCTTCAGGAGAGATTACTTTGTGTAAGTACTACAGGGAACTGAAAAGACTTCACTGGGCAGCTTCCATCCCCTGGGGTGAGCATCTCCTGCTGTCTCACAGCTCAGCAGCTTTGGCACATTCTGCACTCAGTGTGCTGGCATGTGTTGCATTAAATACATTGGCAGATACTGCATCTCCCCAAACTAACTGGTGTACGCTGTGTGCTCATCTCCAGGCTCGTCCCTTGTGCAGCAAGGACATCTGGCACATTTTCCCTGACACAGAAGCAAGAGCTTTATGGCTGAACATCCTTGTTTTGGAAATAACAGCATTGCGGGGGCCTAATTCCTTTGCTGGGAAAGGAAATGAGTCGATCGGGTGTGTGCAGCTGGGAAGAGTGAGGAGGAGTGAAGTCTTTGTGTTTATGGCAGTCTTTTCCCTCTTTTTGCTGAATCATGGCTAAGTACTTAAACCCAACCATACAGGACAGCACGGGACAAAATCTGAAGATCAGTCTTAGGTGCAGGTGAACATAAACAAGGTCTGCCAAAGGTCTAACTGCATGTGTATTCACCCTGAGATGATGACAACATACATTTTGCTGTTTATTAAAGATCATTAAGTTGAAATGCTGTCTGATGTAAAACTGGAAATAGATACAGTTACTTCCAAGGTAACAGTAATAAACTAAAGGTTCACAGAGCTCCTAGTTTCCTGGGAAATGTGCCTACAACATCGCCCTTGGAGAGGAGCAATCAGCCTGATTTGTTTCAGATTGTGCTCAGCAAGGGATGGAAACACCTATACCCCTCGTCAGGAACCCCTCAAAACTCCCTGGAGAGGCATGAAGCAATTGTGGCTGGCACATGGAGCAGAAGAAAGCTGGATCTCCTCAACAGTTTCAAGATATTAGTGGGGTTTTTTTCTGTCATCCACTTCTGCCCCATAGGAATGGGTTCTTTTCCTCAAACCCTGTCCTTTGGATGTCCAGCTATTGCTGCTGCAGATCTCAGAAGTCCTGCTGATTTCTCTGCCAGGGCTCTGACAGTGCTGAGGTGAATGCTGAATTAGCTCTTCAACTTCTATTTTCACCCAAACCCACAGTTTTCCACCTCTGCTTCCTCCCAGCCCTATCTGCAAATATGGCAGTATGCATATTTTACTGTATACTCACTGTATAGGATATTTTTAACCAGGTTGTTTCCATCTCTTATTCTCCTTATTTTGGTTTCAACTTATTCCAAGTGCTACAATTAAAAGAGAGGTAGGAAAACCCCTATATCCATATGTCTGCTTGCAGCACAAGGAGCATCACTGCCAGCTTCATGTGTCCTTGAAGTGAGCTGGTCAGCTGGGCTCTGCTCCAGTGCCTGGGGACGTTGGCAGGGTCAGTGCAGCCTCTCAGTTTCTACAGACCCCTCTGTCTGCTGTCAGGCTCATTTTAGGCTCTATCTGTAATCTGCCTGTACACCCATCAGAAACACAACTGTCCTCACTGAACAATTGAATGCAAGTTTTCTGACAAAGATTTTCAGCTTCTGTTACACTGAATGCAAATGAGTGTGTGTAACAGTGACCATGGTTTCCTGTTGTGAAGCTACCTGGGAATAAGTGAGCTCACTTGTCTACCCAGATAAGTCAGCTGTATGGGAGACTGAATAAAGCCATGCCAGGTATACAGAAATAGATTATATCTTGCAGAAATAGATTATATCTTGTCCGGTAATATACAAACCCAGATTCTTTTAACTTTCAGAAAGCCTACAGCAACATTTATTTATGAACTACTTTAAAAGTAGAAAACGAATGCCAGGAGCCTCTGTGTTAATATCAAAATGAAGAGACTTTATTAAGTAGTAGTAAAAAAAGGAATGTTGAGATAAAGCAAAACAGCAGGCATGGGAAATCAAAAGCTACTGTGACAGCCCCAGAATACAATCCCAGTAATATATTGCACCAGAAAGACCTCAGACAATNGACAACAGCCTAGCTGTTTGAAATCAGAGAGCAATGGAATTTTCCAAAGCACAAAATTTAATGGGTTGTTACAAAACAAAAATAATTTTTGACCTCTTGCTGAAGAATGGGGGGCTAATGCTTTCTATCAGCAGAGAGCTGTTAATGCGTTGAAAAGATGACGCTGATTCCTTGATGGCGGCACAAATGAATTAGAATGAGGGAAGGAAAATTGTCATCTTGTACTGAGCACCTCATAATTTTGCTGTCAGTTGAAGAGCTAAGATTACTGCCAGCAGCAGATAATACACAGTGAAAGGAACCAAAAGCATCAAGTTGCAGGAAAAAAAAAGATGAGTGTGTGTGCAGTGAGGCAGGGAAGGAAGAAAGGGTAATAAAAACCTGTTCTGAACACTACATTAACCACTTAGGGGCAGACTGAAGGCTGCTAAATGGATCCTTTCTGTTGAAATGAAGATGAAAAAAAATGAACAAGAGCTCGTCCCTGACACTGCTTTGTTTTACTGCACATAATCATAATAATCCGATATATTTTTTGTTTTGAGAAATGATGTTACAGAAAATGACGGCCAAGGTTGGTGACTGGGGAAAATGCTTCCAAAAATCTCTGACAAAATTCATTATTCCATTGGGGAGGTAACTGTTAATTGTTTTCAGAGATCATTTGAGCTCTTGAACTTGATGAGAACTTGTGCTCCTATGCCAAAAGCAAACTTCAGGCTGATTGTGAAATAAGTTGTTCTTGTTGTACTAGTTTGTTATGTAAATCATCCAGAGAGGGAATAGAAATAATACCATTTGACCTATACTACTGACAGAAAAACACAGTTTGCAAACTGTGAATATTACAACCAGTCATACAGTTTTCTATTTGCAATCTTTATGTCCTGCCTTAAATAATGTGGTCTTGTTTCTGCTCCCCTGGCTGGCAGGCATCTGTAATTGAGATCAAAATGTGAGCTGGAGATTAGAAACTGCACATAGTTATTCATAAACTTGTGCTTTGCAGATCAGTGATTACATTCTGAAGAACTATGTGGGTAATTCTTTCTTAATAGCAAATACATTCAGTTAGTGTATGGTGTTTCCAATGGTGATTTGAAGTCAGAGAAATGGCAGAGTGGTCTAAAGCATTCACAGCAAGTTAAAAGATCATCTGTGATTTTTCTGGAGCATCTGCTCATTATGAATGTGATCTCAATATCATGATACACTGATTTGTTTCTGATGTGGATTTTCTCACTTGGATTTCAGTTCATCACTGCAAAGGGTTGTAACAGCCTGGTTTGTGTGTTAGCCCTGGTGGGCAGCTGAGCCCCACACAGCTGCTTGCTCACTCCTACCATGGGTTGAGGGAGAGAACAGGAGGGGCAAAGTGAGAAAATAGATGGATTGAGATAAACATCATTTAATAAGTAAAAAGGGAAGGAAAATAAAAAAGAAACAAA
>VZUA01024703.1:44307-54467 GCA_013401035.1 Horornis vulcanius | reverse complement strand
TCTAAGCATACTTTTTATTATTTAAGCATAATTCATATTGTTTTTCTTTATATTCATAAAGGATATTTTAAAGCATAAACATTTTGTCAAAGAGGTACTTCAGGCCCAAACGTGCTTTGGTTTTAGTGTGGATCAGAAGCACATTTCCAAAGCAGACTTTTTATCATCTTCACTTAGTGTGCTTTGCTTAACATATGTAGCAGTTTCTTTTGGGAGAAATCAAAGGATTTTGTTTGGAAAAACAACAGAAGATGCAGTCTTAAAATGAGCCTGTTGTGCTCGATGTGCTAGCTTTCCATCCATGGGTCCAAAGTACCTAAACTCGAAATGTCCCTGGTATGGATATTACTGTCCATACTGATAGTCACGGTTGGTGAAGACCGAATCAACGGTTTTGTTCTCCAGTTTCTGTGCTGTTACATCTTGCTACATAGCTTAAAACTGCAAAAGTTGATTTTTTCCCCTCAGTAATGTAAAAAGGAAATCATTTATTATAGCTAGAAGAAAAGAATTTTAAAAACTTACAGAATTAGAGGATAATCTGGGGAGTAATAACGAGCAATGAGTGAACAAACAACTTGAAGGCACTGCAGTTTCATGACTTTCTGTGATAGTGTACATCACTAGAGTTTTATTTTGAACAGGAACAAGAGGAAATAGTGAAGAAGCATGAGGAAGATATAAGAGTTCTACACCAGAAGTTAGATTTGTACACTGACAATTCCCTTAATAAATTCAAAGAGACTGCATTGGTGAGTCATATATATTTGTAGAATTGGTGAAGTTGTTCCTGTATTTTTTACTTTGAGAACAGTTTTGCAGTCAAAAGTGAGTAATAACTGATGACAGGAAAAATAAAACTGTGATTGATATATAATTGTTGTATTGTTTCTGAGAGATTTCATATGAGAGGCATTAGAAGTCAAGTGTCAAAAAACAGTTACCACTGCAGTATATATGGGCATTTTGCATATCATCCTAATTTATGGAGAATTCTAGGGGAGAAAGTTATATATTGCTTTCTAGTCTTCTCATTTAGTGTATGGTTATATTAAGCTAACCAATTTCAATTAAAAATTTCTCTCTGCACTTTATGATAAGGCAAAACTGGTATTCTGCTGTATTCTGATCATCATTAGGTGTACAAAGCTCTTTTCAAACCAGCCTGACCAGTTTCTCTGTGAAATAAGAATCACATCTCACTAAATAAATGGTAGCTATTAATGTTTGATTATATTTAGGAATGAGTTAAAAATGCACCAGTAATGCTTATCTTTTGCTTAAAGCTTAAAATGTTTATCACTTGCACTTACTGTGTTTTACAGGAGTTGGGGAAAAAGACTTCTATGTCCCTATCCATCAGCAAATATTTTCATCACTTAGAGCAAACTGTAGCAGAACAGGATAATTCTCTTGCTTCACTTGTTGGAAAATTAAAGAAAACATCATCTGATTTGGAGAAACAAAAACAAATTACTGTATTGAAAATCAATGAGTTTGAGACAATCAGAGCCCAGTAAGTTTTTAAACTGTTAACATAAGTCACAATTGGAGTGGTTTAAGTCACTTATGTATTGCTGCTACAGGACTGATCTATCAAATAGAACATTTTTTGGCGACTTTAAGATTTGGCTGAAAAAAATCTCAAAAGCATTAGTATAGTTGGCAATTTTAAGTTATTTTTAATCTGTAGCCCTTCACTGGGGCTAATACTGTGGCTTGAAAAATGCTGTTTGGTCACTAGCTTTGTGCCATTAAGTGAAAAAGAAAGTTGTTTTTAAGTTACTGTATTACTCGCTGGCTTGTGTTCTGTCATTTTTCTCCTCACAACACATCCATTTGAGTTTGCTGCTAAACAAGTTCAAAATCATGAAAGTTTAACCCATGTTTAAAAGGAAAAAAAATGCAATGATTTTTTTACCTGTAAGGGCCAGGAATGAAAATGAACAATGCTGTAATGTAATTTTGCTGACCTTCATGAGTACGTCTCTTGTTAAATGAGGGCTGCCTTTGTTAAGTCAGTCTTTCTTTGCTATTTCCAAATCTTTTAAAAATAAAATATTGTGTCTTTTGTGACTTGTTTAGAGTTTGCTAACTTAATTAATACCCTGTACCCTATTAATGCTTATTTTTTATTAGGCTTCAAGAAAAGCACACAGTTGATGTGGAACAAATAAAAGAAGAAGCAAATGAGCTGAGGAATATACTATCTCAGAAGGAGAAGGAATTAGCAAATGTTAAAGCTGAACTAGAGGTCCAAAAAGAAGCAAATAATAGAGCGCCCACAGCAACACTGAAAAACCTTGTGGAACAGCTGAAGAGCCAGTTAGCCATAAAAGAGAACCAGCACAAAGTTAGTCAATAAGAATTAATCTCTATGGTATTTAAATACTAAATCATTCGTAATGCTTAAGAATTCTTTGTATAGCTGAGCAGGAGGTACAATATAACTGCATAACATGCCAAAATAAAATATAACTGCCTTTTCTTGTTGCACTGGGTCTAGGGCTTGCTAAATGCAGTGCCTCTTCTGGAATTATTTATTCATTTCTGCTGTGCAATAAGGATTAGGAGGAAGAGCAGAGCGGCTCTTAACTTTAAAGGGTATAAATAAAACATTAACAGAATTAAAAGAAAAAATAATAAGAAATCAGAATAAACCTTAAGAACACTTCTTCTCCCCCCACTTTCCTACAGACAGCATAAAGAGACAAAACCTGGGACTTTCAGTCAGTTTACCACCTTTAAAAATAGTCTCTCTTGCCATGCCATGGAGACTTCTCCACAAGAAACAGATACTGAATTGCAGATTCAATGTCACAGCAAATCAGCCGCCTGGAAAAGGAAAATCTGTTTGTAGTGTGAAAGTCCCTTCCACGTATTTGGTAGCTTTCCCACAACATGGGAAACATTTTCTACCAACATGGCCATTTCAGCTTATTGGGGTGGAATTTTAAGGATGAGCTATTTCAATATAGAAAAAAAGTTGTCTTATCTCTAGGAACAGAGGTTTTCTTCTATCCCTGGGGCAAGGCTTTTTATTTCTCTCATATCTTTCTTGATATTAGTTGAAGCTACTTCAACATCTGCTTGCTTCCTGCTTGCTTCCACATGGGTGCCTTCTGTTCATGGCTGTGGTTAGAACACTACATCCCCTCAATGCATTCCATGAGTGACAGGGAAAGAGTCTGATGTAACAATTATCTCTTCACCATAGCCTTAGAAGAGAATTTCAGCCCAAAACTAAGGCATCTCCTCAATCTCAGTCTCCTCCCATCTAGAATTTGACTCCCTCAGTGACCTCAGTGTCCCATATGTTTTTTTTTAATGTGTTTTCACCCTTTCTTTTTTTTCTAATGCAGGAGAGAATTGATGGTCATGGGTTCATTTGTTCTCAAGATTTATCAATTGAAATAGTTTTTATAGAGTTCTGCAGTGCTGAAAAGGTTGATCTCATCCAGGCTCTGCACTGGGGCAATCGCTTGCCGTGCCTCTCTGTTGATCAGGTGGTCTCTGCCAGCACCATGTGAGTCACGCTGGCTGCTGGTGCAACCACGTGCCTTTCCTTCATGCAGGGCACCAAAAAAAAGGAAAAGCTGCTGCCACTGCTTTTGTCGTTTTGTCCGCAGCATGGCTGGCTAAAAGCAGCTGGGTAGAGTTCATTGTGATCCACGCCGAGACAGCCGCAGCCCCACGGCGCTGCCCCAGCCGCACTGATTTTTGGCCGAGCAGTCTTGGCCACGGGGCCGCTCTCAGCCTTGGGCCGCTCCCAGCGCTGGTCCCAGCTGCATGGTTCCTTCCAGCATTGGGATAGCCCCCAATGGCATGGCCTGGTGATGCCACTGGAAATAAAGAACCGTCAGGCTCTGCAGGAAAAAGGCCTGGCCCTGCTAGGAAGGGATCTCAGCCAGCCCGCCCAGCTTCCTGGGAAGGGGCCAGTGCTGCAGCAGAGCCTGGCCCAGCCCCACCTGACTCAAAGGACATACAGGACCAGCCCAGCCAGTGCCCAGTTACTTGTTCAAAGGCCGGAAACAAGAGAGCTTTTCCCTGGCTTTATTTGTTTTAAAATGTGCTTTTCACAGAGGCCTGTCTAGCTTTCTTAGTGGTTTACAATGCGTCAATATTCAAAACTAGCCAGCTCGTTAGTTCTGTTAAGTCTGGAGAAAGCTGTTAGCAGTCCTCACAGAGAATCACTTCCATAACTGATAGATTTTAAATAAAAACCAAGCTATGTTAAACCATGACACTTGTTTTATAGCATCATCTTCACATAAAAAAAAATTGAATTAATTATTTTCAGGCTTTGAGTAAAGCACTTCTAGAACTCCGAGCAGAAATGACTGCCAATGCTGAACAGCAAATTATTTCTGCTGCATCACAAAAAGAGGCATATATGAATGTCCAAGAGATTGTTGACAGACAAACAAAGGGGCTTACGGTGAGTACTAGGTAATGTATTTGTATTGCTTTGTTGTATTGTTGATCAACTTAATTTGGGGCCTTTGCTCACTTTTTTGTTTTCTTCTAGACACAGATAGAGGAATTGAATAATCAGATTACAAAACTTACAGATAACCTTAAAATAAGTAAAAACAAGGAAACTTCATTGTCTGATGAAAAGGATGAGTTAAACCAAGAGCTTCAGAAGAAAGAAAAAGCATTTGCTAAAATATCGAGGGAAAAAAATGAAATAGAAAAAGAAAATGAAGGACTGAAGAACCGGATTAGGAGGCTAAGCAGTAGCATTCAGGTAGAAGTGACTTTTCAAACTATGTTTGATCTTCTTCAAGTTCCTCTATAGATAAACTGGTTTGGGGGGATGGAAGATTTACCTATCTTATACTTGATTAAAATAATTATTTTTTCCTCATCATCTGGGTCACATGTATGCTATTAGCTTGTTTCTTTGTCTCAGCTAAAAAAAATAAATATTTACGTACTTCTTGAAATATGCTTGAAAGAGTCTGAGATGTTGAATAACCACTTTCATAGCTTCTTGGAAAAATAGTCTTTTGTTTTCTTCCTGGCTGTCCTTATTTCTCCTTTTAGAAGAAAAGTAAGGGATTGACAGAATAATCATGTATCTATTTTTTAAAATTCAACTACTTGCTGTTGATTATTCATTTCAGAGGAAAGTTACATTCCAATACAGTAATAATTTGAAGAGAATTTTTATAAGATCATTTAGGTTTTAAACTAATTTTACCAATTTGGAGTTATAATCCTTTTTTTTTGACTGGTGAAAAAAATCTCAGTATTCACTGAACTTGGAGCTGTAAAAACTTATAATTTTTCAGAACAAAGCTGATGAACAAAATCTGATAGATGTGCTTCAGAAAAAAATTAAAAAGTTGGAAAGTGAACTTGAGAAAAAGTGCGAAGAAACAGAAAAAAAGGGTCTAAGAGAAGACAAGGTATGTGATGTTTATATCATGGCTTTGAAAGAGCTCATCAGCCGATGCCAAGGTTGTTCACTTCTCCCTATTTCTTCCAAAACCTACCAGCCAAACTGGATCAGAAAAAAAGCAGTTTCATGGCTGCAACTTCTCATGTTTCTCATGCTCTTTTTTACTGCTCTTGTTACTTAGAACTGGTATCTTAATGTTTTCCTGCCTTTTTCTAACGTATGTGTGATTCTAAAAAATCTTAGAAAACAAAGATCTTTATAGGTAGCAGTGAATTGATTACATAAGTTCTGCCAAATGTGCTTTTGTGAAATCAATGCAATAGTAACAGCACAAACTACTGAGGAGCAAAAGAGTGAATCTTAAAAGGGATGATGTCTCTATAAGCGATTATTCTTGACAATTGTGGTCTCCGCAAACAAGACGTTCTGAGTGATTAGAGTTGTGTTAATTTATAAGTGTTGCTGGTTTCTTGCTTGTCACTATGTCAGTAACTAATTAGTTGTTTCTCATATTATTTATAAAGTATACTGGAATATTATCGCATACTTGTGTAATGAGAGTCAGACTATTTATGTATTATGTTAAATGTTATTCTAGGACTGTACTTATGCTTTCAATTCATTTGAAATATTTTAAATACCTGTTCATTTATATCTAGAGGTATTTTTCTTGCACTTGGCATGCATTTTTCCTTTTTTCCAATATTTTCCTTTCATTCCATTGCTTCATAGCAGTAACTTTTAGAACAAAACCAGAAAATTAAGTATAGGGTATAACCAGAAAAGGAGAAATTCCAACTAAAAATAAACAAAGAAAACCCCAAACCAAACCAAAAATTTCTTGCAGGAATATTGACTGTGATTTTTCAGTAGCCACTTGTGACCTATAGGTACAGGTTCTAACCAATGTATAATTTATAGTTTCTGAGTTATTAACTCTAAGTAGAGATTTCATTTCTTGTAGGAAAAGAAGCTGTGCAGCAGGGGCGTGCAAGCCCCTGGTGAGTTGTGGAAGACACATCTGTTGTAAATTGCCACACAAAAAACCTACTTTGTCTTAAATCTAATGTATAATTTGAAGTAAAAGGACACATTGCACTAGCACCTCTAATTTCATAAAATGCTTCACCCCTCATTTTTGTAAAATGAGTATTAAAAGCTAAGGAAGAATTTGGTAGGAGCAATCAACTGCATTAGCTTTATCCACCAATCACAGCTGTGTATCCAGCTGAATTTTTCAGAGCAAAGCTAATGAAAAAAATCTGATAGATGTACTTCAGAAAAAAAATTAAAAAGTTGGAAAATGAACTTGAGAAAAAGTGTGAAGAAACTGCTACTTAGCTATGGCAAATAATATATGCCTGCTATGGCTTCCTGGTTTAAATTGATAAATGAAGTATATATCATCCTTAGTTTTCTAATGTGCTTTCTTGTTTTGCTTTAAGGGAAGAAATCAAAAGGAAATACATAATCTATTTATGTTCTTCACAGACCTCCAAGGAGGAAATAATTAGATGGGATGAAGGTAAAAAATGGCAAATCAAAATGGAAGGATTGCGGAGCAAACTAAGGGAAAAGGAAAAAGAAGCAGATGCTTTATCCAAACAGTTGAATACATTGAAGGAAATGTATACGAAGTGAGTTGGCTTTAATTGAGTCAGCTACAAAATGATGACATATGGGAAATCCAGATATGTTTGACATGTAGTAATTATTTCAGTTTGTTATGTTTATAAGATTGATGGTGAGAATTTGACATTGTGTTGAGACTACAAGGATTAGTTAATTTTCAAGCAGCAGGCTTACTGACTCTCTAATATCCTTTCCCTTGTGGAAGACAACTACCTTTATTATAAGAAGCTGTCTTGAGATAAAATTAATTTCAGTGCTTTAATATGTTTCCTGGTTTAGCATTCTACTATTCTCATAAAGCAAGTAACAGCTTTATGAAGACAGTCTGTTTCTCATAGTGGTGTTATTTAATCAGGTTGCTAGGACTGGATACTTGTAGTGTTACTACAGTAATGACACTTCTGGAGTTGGAAGCCTTTTCAGGAAACAACTATATGTCCATACCCTCGGCAAATGTTATGTTTACTTCAGTGAAGTAATGGCAAAATTTTATTGATGAAAGATGTGGTGGTGATTGTAGCTGTTATTAAATTGTGATTTGAAACTGCTTCAGAATGGCTTTTTTTTTTAGCAAGCCTTGCCTGAATTTCACATAGAACACAGGCAAGACGAACAAGTGTTTTATGATGTTCATGATACTGACTTAATGTTCATTGGTTTTTCTGGGCTTTGAGTTGGGATTTTGGTAAGGCTTTACTGTCTATACAGTAATCTTATTAAACAGAAAAGGTGGTGTGGTTCAGTGAGCAGATAAAATGCAAATGTGGATTCTTTAAGACAGAAAATATTTTCTCCTCAAGAGACCAAGTTAGCAAATAAGCTTTAAAATGTAAACTTACTGGATGTTGCAGGATTGAAAAAGAGAAAATTGCTCTACAGAAGAAACTGAAAACTACTGGTGTCACTGTTGACCGTGTTGTTGGAATAAGAGCCACAGAAACTGAAAATGAACTGGAAGAACTAAGAAAACGGAATCTAGAGTTAGAAAATGAAGTTGCACACATGAGGTGAGAGACTTTTTTAAAGAATATAAAAAGTGATAAATCTAAATTAGTAAAAAAATATGTGGAATGAGATAGTCTGTAATAGTCAAACTATAATTCAAGAAGGAAAAAAGAAACAGGAATTTTAAAATTTCTTAGTCTGTGATGAGCAAACTTAAAAGTATTTGGGAGCAGTTGTGCATGTTCAGAGAATATGCAGCATTGGTTCATTATTCTAAAAAGCTAAATAATATGAAAAATTTACGGCTCCTATTGTGAAAATTTTTATCTACAGTTTAGAGTTGGTGAAAGTTACTGGAACTGCTAACTGCAGTTAGGAAGCGTATTCTTAACCAGTGTATCCGCTATCACAGTGGATAATGTACCCGAGTCATAGAAACTGTAGACATCTGAAAAGAGCAGATTCCTTTTGTCAAAGTAAGTATCTTCCATTCAGTGGGATTAGTTGAAATAGGGCCAACATTGATTTAGAAAAACTAGCTTAGAAACACTGGGAAAATCCAGTGTAGAAATCCAGAATTTCATGGTGCTTTTACCTTAAGGGATGTTTTTCTGCATTAATAGCAATTTTTTTGTGGCTTGATTCGTTTTTTGATGTAGAACACTGCAAGCAATCCCACGAGACTCTGTTGTAGAAGATTTACACTTTAGAAATCAATACCTCCAGGAAAAGCTTCATGCATTGCAGAGACAATGTTCAAGAGAGACATTTTTGAGACCCTTGGTAAGTTAATTATGTAACCATATTATGTAGAATAATACTTATGAAAAGTTTTTGTTTTCTATTTGGTATTCTATGCTACATAGCTGGTTTTATTTAAATGACAGTATTCTACAGAAGGATATGAAATACTCAGCTTTTAGTGGTTTAAAAAAAACCGAACAAACCAAACACAAACCGCAAATCCCCAAAACTTAAAGTTTCTGTGTTTCTTCTACATGTAGAAGCTGGAATATTCAGCATCCTAGTATATGGGGAGAAATAAGGAAAATATATTTTTAAATATGAGTCTGCAACTGAGAGACTACTTTTATATATAAAAATTTAAGATGCACAGAGTTTGGGGAAATACTAAGCTTCATTTCGATTACATTAAGTGTTTTTGTTGCACTTTGATTTTTACAAGGTTGCTTATATTACAAATTTTGATTATGTTTTCTTAATCTTTCAAGAATAGACTTAACAGTACATTCTAGTTTCCTTTATTTCCTGTTTTCTTTTACTGTGTTCTGCTTTTCTTTCATGCTTCATTCTTATCTTCAACTTGCCTCAGAGTACATGTGACCAAACTGAACTGACCAAGTCTGTTCCTATCACTGTCAGTAAACAAAAGTATCTGAATTTCCTTCACAAGAAATCTATTTCAAATAGGGATGAAATCAAACATCAGACTAATAATAGAGTTACTGATGGCAGTGAAGTAGATGAGAACACAGACGTGCAAACACGCATCATGCATAATGAAGGTCAGGAGGCTGCAGCAGATGTTAGCAGAGAAATGTCTCCTGAACAGCACCCTGAAGATAGTGAGAAATGCAAGGACACAGGTATTTCTAGGGAAGGACTGAAAACCAAAATTACAGCTGAAGCTGGTAAAGAGAACTGCAGTGAAAAAGAAGAAACTATAACCCAACCTGAAAATAGGAAAGTTAATGAGAAATGCAAAGAAGAAGAGAGAAAGCAAGAAATCTTCAAGCAGTCAAATGTGGATGAACAAGAATGTGTAGAAGAGCCTGATACTGACAAAATGAGCTGCAATCAGTCTGAACCTCCTAATCAAGCTAATGACTGTGAAGCAGAGAAAATAAATATGAATAGTGAAATGAATCAACATACTGCAGAGAACGAACAGGAAAATGACCAAAACTGTACAGAAGGGGTTGAAACTACCCCAGAATTTTCTGAAATGCCCGAGGTTTGATACTTTAGTGGCCCTCTAGCATTTCTTCAGTACAAATCATGTAGAAATAGAATAGCTTTATCTTGATAAAGCAGTGCTTTCCAGCAGGGTTATGCATGGTCTGCAGGGATATTGAAGTACTTACAAAGTTATCCATAAAGCAAACCTTATACTTTCATGATAGGCATGCATGTCAGCTTACAAGTAAGCTACTGT
>VZUA01024699.1:88290-99802 GCA_013401035.1 Horornis vulcanius | reverse complement strand
CACTTGAAACTGATGAGTCTGTAGGTTGTTTCCCCCTTCTGTTTATTTTCTTTCACTCTCTGAATGAGTGAAACTCAGGTTAAATTGTACTGCCATATTTACCTGTTGCAGCTGCAGATTCTGAGGCAACATGCAAATGTAATAAGTAACACTATCAAACAACAAATTAAGCAAGAAGGGATAATTGGAATAGTCAGTTCTGCACTGTTTGGGGGTTATAAATACAACAGAGTGCATGTTACAGTAGACAGAGCATGCTACAACCAAGCAGCAAAAGTGTAGGTGAACTGCTCAGCAAATATTGATAGTCTGGGCTAAACACAGGAGTCCATGAATTCTGTGCTTTCACTACTGCCTTGGAATAAGTGTTTGACATTTCTCTCTCTCTGAGTATGTGCTGTTGGGCTTCAAATATTTTTCTTTGAAGCCAGGCACACCGGATTTCTCTGCTTACATCAGTCGAGGGCAGACAGGGAGAGAGCATGAAAGCAGGGAACAAAACAAAAGTTCCTCCAACTGCAGCTTCCCCCTGAAGTGGATCCCTTGAGAACACCAAAAACCACATCATGACCCCAACAGAGGCTGAGAAAGCAGCAGTGCAGGGGTGTGATCCCCACCCTTCAGCAAGGCTTAGAGGTGCTCTGGAATAAAAGAGCAGTGAGGTAGCAGGAGCTAGAGGCACACTGAGGGCCAACTGCATTGGGCTGGGCTATTTCTGTGGTCAGCAACACCAAGTATAACAAACTGGCTTAGGGTCCTTTTAATTTTAATTGACACACACTCCAACTTTCACAGCAGCAAGGGAGGCCCTATGACACCAGCAGCCCACTGATCTAAATAGAATGTGTGACCTACCATCCCAGTTTTGAGTCTGGCTGCAGATAAAATAAAAAAGCAGCAGATAAGGTGGATACCCTGTCATCTCCAGGCCTATGAATAGCTACTGGCTGACTGTTTAGTATGATGACCACTCCCAGAACTTTGTATTGCTCGTGCATGTGGAGTATTTCAAATTTGGGCCACGGAAATACATTACTATTCTCTTGTACACTTGCAGATAAGATTAACTTGTGCCACAGCAGCATGCACTGACCTATGAATCAGCACATAGCTCCTGGTTCCTTCTAGTGGGGCTTGCTGGTCTGACTGCTGCCACAAGGTGCTGCGCAATTTTCTTAGAGTTCAAGTCCTTGAGCTGCAGAATTACTCACCCAAAATCTAGAATCAGAGACACCACATATATCAAAAGCAGCATCTAAGGGTTTGAATTCTAAATGTTATATTTATACATGACATTCAAAGTTTTTAGCAGGATATGAATACTCTACATTGGCATGTTTTGTAAAACCTGTTAATAGCTTTTAATAGCTTCTACCTTATAAAGTACCTTTATGTAGCCTCTTCTTTTATTAGTTATGAATATTCTTGAGTTCCACAAAATCTTTTTCATCATATGTCAAAAAAAGTATTAACTACTGATACTTAATGCCAAGTGAGACAAGATGAGCTGACCAGGAGCTCACAAGGAAACAAGCTACAGATTGTGCAGCATTATGAAATGCTGAAGAATGGCACCACTGTGAGGGTTTGCACAGATTAAATTATATCAGGGTCTGATCTGCAGCAAAAATGCACCTTACATTTCCACTGCCATGAAGAACAGCTTGGGTTCAGTACTCCAAGGAGCATGCATAGTTTAATAGGTATAACTCGGTTTTAAAGCCTGGGTTATTTGACATCTCTTTAAAATTACTCCAGCTCAGTCATACTTCCAGTGTGCTTAAAGCCACAGGGCACTGCAAGACCAAGCCTGAAACATCACTCTTATCTGCTAGTATGCCTGATTTTATTTTACCAGAAAGGCTACAAACGCTGAGCACACACCTTTGGCTTCTGATTGAAGCACACAGACGTAAATATGAATTATATTTTTATATCCTTTAGCCTATAAAACTCTATGGCATCAGATAAATAATGTTATTGAAAAGCACCATAATAAAAAATACTGAAGAATGATTTCACATCCAGATTAAAATGGAAAAAAATGGCAGACAATTCAGTACAGAAAATTTCAGTCCCTGCACATTAAATTTGGACTAGACCCAGCTTTGCAAAAAATAATAGTGTTACTTGCTTCACAAAAAACCCCGTTTGACTGAAATCCACTGCAGCTACCTGAGAAAGTGTACCAGTCAGAACTGACTGCAAAAGATACTGCTGTGGTGCCAATGCCTGGGAACACATTCTGGCAGGAATCTTGTCTCAAGATTTTTATTATCATTTTCTTTGTTTAAATGAGTTTCAACTCATCCTACAGCAGGTCATTTCCCAAGTCAACCAAGGGCAAAACCCCCAGGAACCTCCCCATTTTCAACCCTCACTACTGCCTCTTTGTGGGGCACCTTTAGCAAGGCTTAGGCCCTGCAATATTACAGTAAACACGTTATGGCTTTAAAAATCTTTTCAAAACCAACAGGCAAACTGCCAAAAGGTGTGCCAGAAACATACGTAACCTGATGCCTTAATAGTTCAGGACCCATTTGAAAGCAGTTTTTGGGAAAGCACTAGTAGGAACCCAGGATATTGCCAGCAGCGTGTAAGTTTAAAAGAGAATGCCTAAACTAAAAGCAAAGTCCCATCTAACAGAGATGCCATGATTCAACCCTACACTGTATTTGGTTACTGAGCACAAAAGCTGCTCACAAAAGAGCTCCAAGGACTTGATTCAGTTTTCCTGTTTCAACACAGCTGTGGCCATCCAGCAGACAAACGAAAATGGGAAGGCAGGAAAGACATACTCACCCTCTGGCTGCAGAATAAAAGTGACTTTTCAAGATCACTATTTGCTGTGTCTGCATTTCTTCCCTTCCCAAATTTAAGAGACTTCCTGCTTTTAGTTAAAAATACTAGCATGTGTGTTGCTCTGGAAAAGTATTTACAAAGCTGGGAGAAGTCCTGCTCTCAGCATAAACTTTAAAAACTGATTCTGTCTTTTAAGGAACTGGCAGCTTCCTGGTAGTTTTATCTGGAATTTTAAAATTCTGAAAAGCTGGAGTGAGAGGGAGGAGAGGGGCCAGTAAACTGAAATTTATCCACTGAGAAGCAAAGATAAACTCCCCACCTTGCCATTTCACAAATATCCCTTCTACCTAAAACGCATCAGCTATGCAGATTCCCAGCTCTTACAATACAGCTGTGAAAAGCAACTGTATTTAAGTTCCAACTGTTTCATCTATGTTAAAAGTGTCAAGCATTTACCTGAGCCACTGATCAAGATCCTTGACTTCCAACATTTAGCTGACTCAGTATCACCAGCCTTGGGTCCAGCATTCGGGTCTGCAAGACCACTAACTTCAACTTCTCACACAGCATTTCTTTTGTCACAGATATATAGCTTCTATGTGGCTTATATTTTTGTATTGCAAGGCATTCTTTAAGCTTATTTCCTTGTCTAGGGAAGGGCAGAGACAGTATCTGTAGAAAACAAAGCTGAGATACTTTGTGGTTATGCACTGGCTTTGCCACCTTCACAAAACACTTTTAGACAGTTTAGCTCATCTTTACTGCAATTAACCTGTTAAAACCACATACCTCAGCCTAGCCAAAACCTGTGCCCCACTCCCAGATGAATCATCACCTCAGTTCCCAGCCTCTGCCTAGCTCAGCCTGGAGATTATCCCACTGCTACACCAAGCCCCCTCCATCCCTGTCAGTGCATCCTTCACAGGGGCTGCAGCTACAAACCCACCCTTGTGCTAGGTTTGCCCCTTGGATCAGGAACCCTGTCGTGACCATGTCTCCCTTGAGGGACTCCAGCCTAGAGGGGCTGGCTGAGGAGCAGCTGAGGCTACAAAGGCCCCTAGAAGCGTGAATGCTGCTGTGCCTGAGGGGCCTGGCACCTTTATGCTTCTATTTGTAGCAAACACATAAAGGTGTTTTACAAAAGACTTCCCACCACAGATAGCACAATGGAAAATGCTCTCAACTGTGCTATCACAGGCAGAGAAGAGCTGGTTCAAACAGCAAGTACAGAGTATAAATAACAAACAGTTTGCATGAGAAGGTGCAGAGAGGGTCAGGTCAGGCCCTAGAAAAAAGAAACCTCAAACAAACCTACGGGAATGTTGTTCTGTGAACAGTGTGTAAACAAGTACATACCAGTGCCTATGTCCTACAAATAACACTCATTTTGGAGTAGAAGACTGCAATAGGTTACCCACAGAAGCTGTGGAGTCTCTCTCACTGGAGATATTCAACAACCATCTGGATGCAATTCTATGCCATGTCCAAGGAGGCTGGACCATTTGACCCCCTGTGGTACCTTCCAACCTTTAACATTCTGTGATTCTGTGATCTGTTCCTCACCACAGCACTCTGGCCAAAGTGATATCCTCATGACATATGGAGTTTGATTTGCCAGAAAGAAAAGTAATGTAATTTTTCCTCCACTTTGGCAAACATACAATACATTTAAGAACACTTTCGTGATCTCTAAATCAATTTGCAGTCTCTTTACTTCAGGTTTAGGTAACAATGGGGAGCTGCCGGGAAGCTGAAGTAGCTGCCTACTTCGAAGATAAACAAAATATTTCTTGAAAGAAGACAGTTGGTTTCTCTCCATCTGACAGGAATGTGAAGAACTGAAGTAATTTTGATCAAAAATGACCACGGAGTAAGTGTGAAAACAACTGCTTCAAAACTATTTTCAAAGTTGTTCAAAATCTGAAGGAAAAAAGTAAACTATATCTTGCCTGTATATAATGTACTCAATGTTTCTGTTCCTTTGAAGATGCACTGCCTGTGCTTGTGATGATAAATTCAATTTTTTTTTAAGGTATGAATGTCACATTTATATAATAAATATCTTTCTTCCATTTCCATTTGAAAGAGTACTGAGTATTTCCTGATCACTAAGGGGAGGTTGTGCTTGCCAGCCCTCATCACACAAGCACAAAGCCTTCTGTTTATCCATGCCCTGACAGCTGACAGTGCCGCCTGCTTATGCCCAGCCTCACTTGAACAAAGGAGAATTAGTTCATGGACAAAAGCTACCATCCTTAGTAGGCAGGCAGCCAAACAATGTTCATTTTAACTTCTCTTCTTCAGCTGCTGTGCCACAGAGTCATTCTAACATGAGGGACTTATTTCCCTAGCAATAGACCTGATCTTCCAAGTATGGATCCCTGCTTTGCCAACACCTGGATGGAAGATATTTCTAGTGACCCAGGACTCATCCATGAGCTGAGAATGGAAAATGTCACAACAAATAACTTGCAGGCCTGAAAATTGTCCTCCTCCCAGCCCCCCTATACAAGCTCACAGAACAAACAGTTAACTTTAATTTTTTGCTGGGCTCCTCAGCTCTCGTTTGGGATATAGAAAAGACGAAGTGAGTAGCCGTATGAATGGCAGAACTGACCTTATAAAAAGCCACCTCTTTCCTATGCAAGTCTAATGACCAGGTTATTACTCAATATTTTGACAGCAAGACAGAAACACAGAGAACTTGCCTCTCCCTTTCGTCTTTCTGGAAAAGAGCAGAAGAGATAAGAAACCGACCCAGAGCAAGAGCTGCTGATACATGCCCTTAACAGACAGTTAACATCATATTATAAAAAGGCACAGAAGTGACTATGAAACACCTCCAGGCTCAGAAGAGTTTACTGCTTTCTCGTAAGGATATAGGAACTTCCCCACCATGAACCACTCAATGAAAAATTCACCTTTGATGCTGTTTTCTAAATGTCTTCAGGGTGAAGATGATCCTAAAGAAAGCAAGCCCAACTCAAGCACAGCTACTCCATTCATTTTCCTTCAGATCATTTTGCCTCAGTAGAAAGGGGGAAATGAAAATTTTGCTGTTTAACCAGATGTTTGAGAACAGGTGTCCTGTTTGATTTTGGCATCCCTGATGCCAAAAATCTCACCCTGTAAGAAGGACTTCAGGAGGGGAAACCCTCAGTACAAAAAAGCCACCAAAAAACAAAAACCAAAACCAAAACAAACATCTCCATTTCCCTTTCCCTCTTCTCCTATCCCTTCAGAAATTAAGATATTATAAACTCTAGGAAAAGGTCTATATTTTTGCCCTATAAGCTTACAAACATCAAAATGTAAAAAGAAAAAAAATCAGAGGAGATTCGTATTCTCAAAACAAGGTTTGTCAACAGCCTTAAGTGCTCAGCACTTCAGTGATTTGTGGTAAATCTTCAGAGCATCTAAGACACTTGAAAAGCAATTTTCCCAGACATTCTCTAGAGGTTTAGTATTTTTTTTTTTTGCAGGTATAAAGACTGTGAGTGAAGTCTTTTAGCACACTTGCTAAGAGTGCTAAAAGAACAATGCCAAATTCTGCTTCATCTCATGAGCAACAAAAAACTTACAGCATTGTTTGTATGATGACAGCATCCACTGCAAATGAAATCACAGCACCGTTTTCTGTTGTCTACTTTATTAATCATGGAGCACCCAATACAGGTATTACCTTATGACTATTTCTATCCTCATTCTAAATTATATATAAAGAAGTCATTATGAACAGGAAGTTACATAATTTTTTATTTTCCTTTACGATAAACCTGTTAAATATATTTGGAGTAATGTGCTTCCCAAACTTTGGGAAGCAGTCTATTACTCCTATATCATATATGAGAAAGCTCCTCAAGAAATCTTTTTTAAAATGACACAGATTCAGCTATGGACAATAAGGTTAGACCAGGATTTCAGTTTTCTTTACATTTCCTGCAGTACCACACAGCCTTGATTTAGCACACAAAAGCTCTAGCTTCCTTTGGCTTGCAATGCTGAGGAGAATGACCCCACTCTTTCCAGCCTTGCAGGAGCTGGTTTTCATTTCCTTTCCTTAGGAATTGCCATATTCACACAACCACCAAAGACACACATCTGCTGACACTCAGAGTAGGCAAAAAGCAACACACTATGCAAGAAAAGCTGATTTGATCCACACATCTCAATTAGCTGCTTTTCTGTCAATTACTGGAAAACACCAAGAATTTGAAGTCTCACTGCTGATGCGAGTTTCAAACCGTGAGTGAGGCTGGTTATTAGAAATTTCCCAAACCTCTAAGGGAATGAGTGTCTTGCAGGTAATTGTATGTGCACACACAAGACTATCTCACAGCCCACTAAGTTACTACAGTAACTGTTATCTGTCCTGGAGAGAGAAGATACAGAAAAACAGTTCATGGGAGAATCTGCAGAAGTACAAAGAGAGATGAATTTCTGTGCTATATATAACATCTCTCCCCAAAAGTGTATTTATCAGGGAAAATAGGGCCATCTCCCAGCTGCCAGATGGGAAGAGACAACAGCAAATGACTAGCAGCCATTCCCAATGCAACTCTGTTATGCTGGCACAGACACAGTAGCCAAGTCAAAAAAAATGAACTTGCCGAGACAGGAAAATTTTTTCAGCAGAAGCACCAGAGATCTTCTAAATAGGTTTTTCTAAGGCATTTAGAAATTAGTACTTGAAAGAGTGAACAGTACTTCCACAAACAAACAGTTCAGCAGTTTGTATGTTTTTGTTGATATATGCCAGCATAAGCAGGAGGTTTCTGTTTACAAAGGAAGATTTGGATCAACAAGCTAAGTTTTGTTGCACAAACCTTTCAAAGGGAAGGAAAGACAAGGGAAAACACGCCCAGAGGCCATAAATTACACCCAGTTCTTGGCTCCAATTAGACATCAATTTCCAAAGGACTTGAGTGGGCTGAAAAGAAAACGCAGGGACTTAAACCACATTTATGTGAAATATTTGGCTGCATAAGACACTCAATGACAATCTGCTTCTCTATAGTTGCCTGGGATGTCGTGGGGTTGCTGTTTGTCAGAATATTTTAGGAATCCCAGCAGCAGATCATATGCAAAAGAGAAAGAGGCAAAATTAAAAACCTCCATGGAATTATCCTGTGGCTATTAGGACACATTTAGATCCTTGCTTGTAAGACTCTATAAAACTGAAGGACAAACTGGATAGGTGTAATGCTAGGAGAATTATGGTAATTTGAGAGTAAGAACTACTATAAAAACTAACAGGAAGGACAGGAAAAATTTCAAGCCAGGAGGAACTGGGTAGTCAAAAACTTATCAGCTGAAAGCACTCAAAAAAATTTTTGACAGATATGGATGACATTGGGAACTGATAGAAAAGAAACAAACAACCCAAAATAAAACCCTCACTACTCTGCTTTCTGCAGATAAACCAAATGACTCTCCTACTGGCTGCAGTTTGCAGCTAGGAAGAAAATTCCCCTCAGCAACAAGCATATACAATATCCCAATCAAGGAAGAAAATAAATCCATAATGTTTTTCACAGAAGCCTTTGCATTTTGCTCTTGCCAGCTTACACACGATCTTTCCCCTTGCCAATATATTCCAGAAGCACAGTTTTAAGAGAATTTTGCACACAGAAATGGAATGCATTCTGAATTACTGATGCTAAATAAACTTTTATTTTGAAAACAATTCACGTTTTCACATTTTACTTCCCTCACTAATACTTGTTCAAAGCAAGCCCTACCTTTTGCAGAGCTTGCCACTATTGTCACTATTGCAGCACCTTCACACAGGATAGAAACAGTTTTAACAAGACACAGGGCAGTGTGACTGCAAAGAAACCCAGTTTTAAGCTAAGAAAAACCATGTAACCCAGACGTCTTCATTTTCCATGGTTGCCACCCATCCTAAGCGATAGGCATGCTGGTAGAGATCTCCACAGTACAGACTAAACTAGAAATCTCACTTACATGAATGGCCATAAAAAGAAACACAATTTTAGACCAGTAGGATTCAGCACTATAGAGAAACTAACTAGGACCATCTGAAAAAAAAAAAAAAATCCAGTCCCTTCAATATTTCCTGGCTTAGAAGGTTTATGAATTTTAAAAAAATCCCCAAAACCACAGCAATTTAAAGCTTTGATTCTGTGTTAACAAATGCATTCTCCACTGAGATATGGTGAGAGGAGATGTCCCTCATGGAGAGCAGTGCAAGCAGGGCATTTTTTTCAGCGTGAGCTGTAGGAGTTAAAATATGCAAGTCAAGAGGAAGCAAAAGAGCTGGCAACGTTTAGGTTTTACCACATGCAAAATAACTTCAGAAACCTGAGACTCTAGCAAAATGAACTGCAGCCTTATATGTAATAAAGATGCCTGTCCAAAGAATATAATACAATATGCTTCAATTAGTTTGAAAAACTGCCTATGCTGCTAAGCCCTTTTCTCTTCTGCACATAGCCTGCTGTCTGGATTTCTAACACATTCTTGTCAAAGCAGCAATCCCAGGACATCCCAGGCAGCTAGAGTCTGTCTAAGAATTAACTACTTTAAGTACAGAAAGACCCACCTAACACAAACTCCAATTTTACAAAATGCAGAATTTATATAAGTATCACTACAAAAGGCAAAATGACAGCTAGTGACAGCTATAAGAAGAGCTGTAGCTCTTGTTTAAAAGTTGAGCTGAGAAGCTAATGATTAAGGATACAGCTCTTTTGGACAGCAACCCCTGCTGTAATCCTGAAAAAAATTACAGCAAATTAACAATAATGGCTCATTTATCCCCACAGTTGTGTATTTATTAGTCAAAAACACAGCACACATACAGACTGTGCCCATCAACGCCTGAGTAACTTGCAGTATGTGATGACCAAGTGCACATCTTACAACCTTGTGTGGCCACTGAAGTACCACCTCCTGCTTTACAAGCAGAAGCTCCAGTCAAGACCCCAAAAGGTACATGGGCAGACTGATTCCCATCACCAAACACGGCATGAAAGAAGCTGCAGAAACCATAAAAAGTATTGCATATTTATTAATTTCAAAAATTTCAACTTATTAAATAAACCAAATCTTGTATTAAACACTTCTCCCAATTATATTTTTCCTCAACATTACAATATCTCTCTGCTTCACCTATTTGGTGCAAGAATTTAATTCCCAATGCATGTGACAGTCGTTCCATCCCACAAAGTAACAGACACGATCACTTTTCTGCTCTTTCTTATTATGACAGTGCTGCCAAAGTAAGAGCTTTTCCTCCTCCACCTCCTCCTTCTCCTCTCATTTTTGGTGTCTCTTGTTAAAGCTTTATCAGCTTTCAGTCTCGATTTAGAGCCTTAGAAAAGCACGAAGCTTGTCTGCAAAGCAGTACCCTGGAGAAGTTAGAGGTGGCAAACTGAATAGGCAGTGTCATTGTGAGCTGAATGACAGTGTAAACCCTCTCAGTGAGGTGCAAGGTGTTTTCAGCATGCTCCACTAAAACCTCAGAAGATTAAGGAGGCTGTCAATATTTATCTTAAATTTCCTACTTAGATGTCCTCATATACAGGCATAGAAAGCAAAGAACATCCCTATTCGCATTAAGGGATGTGAGGGAAATTAATGCAATGGAATTTTGTAATAGGCTTTTTGAATAGTTTGAGAAAAAAAATTGGGGAAAAGTAGAAAGTTCATTTCGTACAACTCAACTCCACCCACTGCCACAGGTTTCGAGACGTGGGTTGTGGAAGCTGCTCAGTAACAAGCGCCAAATTGCCCTGGACTTCCTTCTGGGATGTCACCACACACCCCAGCAACTTCCTTGCTATATGGGAGGGCCCCGGATGCAGGGACAGGGTTTCGTCGTGTTCCATCACAGCAATATTTCCAAGCACACACATAGCATATCCCTATTATTAAGAACATTAAAAAAAGGATTAAACTGCCTCCTCTCCCAGCAATTAGGAGTCGCTCAGGACTCTTAATACCACACTGTCCTACGGGCCAGCAAATCTTTAAATTCACTGTGTGATCATGTTTGCCTTTATTGTTCCTAATCACAGAATCTCTGGGACTTCTGAAAGCCTGGAGAAGCTCAGAAGCAGGTGGACTTTAGCACTTCACGTACAGAGCAGCAGCAGCACGACGACAGCCAGCAAGCAAAACTTTTTTTTGCACTCGCGTTTTACTCCTCACTGTTTACAGAGCAGCCCGTGAGTCACCCGGGGCAGAGCCCCCGGAGCTGCCGCTCCTGCCGCCCGTGGCTCACCGCGCCCCGCCGCGCCCGCAGCCTCCCGGGGCAAGCGAGGGGAGCGGCGGAACTCCGCAACCCGCGGGGCCCCAGCCCGGCCGGGGTGACGCTCGCCCCAAGCTCTGTCCCCCTGCGCCCACGCCGCACCGCGGGGCACAGGCGGGCGAGGAGCCAGCAGCCGTGAGGAGCAATTCCGCCTCTTCCCGCTGCTGTCCCGCGGGGGATCCTCTTACCTGAGGCGCCGAGGGCGGCGTGCAACCATCCCGCCTGCCCAGCAGCACCGGGAGCCGCCGCCTGCCGCTGCGCAGCGCCCGTCCCAGCCCCGCCAGCATGGTCCTGCACCTCCGCCTCCTCCTGCCCCGGCGGGGTCCGGCCCCCGCGGTCTGAGCCTCGGGCCGGGCAGCGCCGCTGCCGCCCTGGGCGTGTGCGCGCCCCAGCGCAGGGAGGGCGGCTCCGCCGGCGGCCGGGGCGGTGTGTGCG
>VZUA01024696.1:18577-28583 GCA_013401035.1 Horornis vulcanius | reverse complement strand
GGCTCAGCTTGGACAGCAGCAGGAATTTCCCCATGGAAAGGGGGCTCAGGCCTTGGCAGGGGCTGCCCAGGGAGCTTTGGAGTGCCCATCCCTGCAGGTGTCCCAGGAAGGGCTGGAGGTGGCACTCAGTGACAAGGTTGGAATCAGTCAAACTTGTACTAGATGATCCTGGAGGTCTTTTCCAACCTCAGTGATTCTGTGAATCCTCTTTCTCCATGTATTTCCTTGCAATGGTTCTGTACCACAGGAGCTGGCATCCACATTTACCTTAAAGCAATGCCATCTGAGGCATCTTTCTGCTCCTGCTGGAGCCTTTACATCTTGTTCTCATCCTTGTCCTGTCATTTGTTTTGGCTGCCATCACTGAGCACTTCCATGCTCTTGTTTTCAGGCCCTTCCCTGGTGCTGCTCATGCTGTAGCTGAAGTCTGTAAGGTCAAAATATCAATTTGCTTGGGTGGGCAGTGCTGCTGCAGCTGCTGTAACACAGAAAAATGCTGGTGTTAGACTTCTCTGCACGCCAGACTTTGTTCCTTCACCCTCCCCTGTCCCTGCTTTTCCCCTTCTGGGAAGAGAGCCCCGGACACAAGCCAGTGGAATTTACCAAGTTAGGAGTGCACCGAGTTAGAAAGAAATGCTGCAGGAAAGAAATGTACCCTTAATGATAATCCTCAAGCATCAAGGGATGAGCTGCTTTGTAGCACTTTGCCCTCTTGCTCTGTGCTACCCTGCTACCAGACATCCCTGCTTTGCTCAGGGATCACATCCCCAGTGCTGTGTTTGACTCAACACAGTTTGTTCCTTTCTCTTTATTGTGGTCCTTCACCTCATTTCCAGCCTGACTGCTCAAGTTTTTAGCAGTTTTGAGACGCTGCTTTTAGCACTGTGCCCAGGATATTGTTTTGGCCTCTGTGTTATCTCTATATTTACACTATCAGCAGCACTTTTGCTCCTGGCCTATGATATTGGTATGCTCATAGCACCCAGGTATGTTCCTTCTTTCTTGTCTGCACACTTACTCATCAATAATTCTGTTTCTGCCTCCCTTATCTCCCTCTTGGAGAGATACAACTGCTTTAAAGATAACAAACCCCAGAAATTCTATTCTTCCCCTCTGATTCTCACCATTCATCTTTCTCCCCTCACTAGCAGCACTTGTGTCATTTTTGTTGCTATTGCCAAGAAAATACCTTTTTTAAAAAACAGTGGTGCTCAGCTTTGGACCCGTCTCGCCCACACTATCAAAACATGGCATGTGTATTTTTAGGCACAGTTCATCACAATTCTTAATTTTGGTTCAGTGGATAAGCTCTTCCATGTGTCTTTGTTTTGTGTCTCAACATCAGCCATATTATCTATGATTATTTCTTCATTTCCCTACCCTGCACTCTCCTAAAGCTGATACAAACCAGACTGATTTTTTTTTCACTTTTTTTTCTGTTCCTCATGATCTCCGTCTTTTCTGAAAACTACCTTTTGTAGTCTGATGTTCTCACCTTGTGCTTAGTATGACTGTTCTGTTTATTTTTCTCATCTGCTTCATCCCCTGCCAATTCACTTTTTTTTTTCATTTTAGCATACTTTTCTCATTCCTTGCTCTTTCTACATCAAGCTTTTCTCATTTTGTACTTTAGAATTTTTTTTTTAACTCCTTTTACTTCTTGTTTATTTCCAAAGTTTAAATCCCTTCTTAAAAGGACTTTCTGTGTTTTTCTTCTTAATCCCAAGCATATTGTCTCTTATAGATCAGCATTACTTGTTTTCTTTACTAGGCTATATTGCCCTGGAAGATATTGAGCTTGCCTGATGTTTTCATGTTTTTGTTGTTATTTGTTTCTTTATTTAATCCTCCTCCAAGTGCCATACTAGAAACCTTTACAAAGGGTATGGACCTTTTATTTCCAACTTCTTCGTTATTCTTTTTCTGCTCAAAACTAGCATAATTTTAAGACTATATTTTCCAGAAAGACAAAAACATAAGAGGGCTTCTTTTCAAAGGAATCAAAGATATAAGAACTCGCAAAAAAACTTCTTCAGAGCCTGCAAAAAATACTGCATTGGGCAATCCAACTGTGGAAAGGAAAGGAAAACTTTGGAGAGGGTTCAAGGCCCAGCTAAATGTAACACCTTGGGCTGCAGACAGTTTCTTGGCCTTTTTTTATCCCATGTGTTTTCATCCCAAATGCCAAGCACAGTTGGGCACAGATTCCTGAAGTGCTGAATGAGACACAAGGAGAAAGAAAAAGCCTAAAAAGCTGTGCTGGATGGGTGGCTGCAAGCCTGGAGGCAGCATCCAACTTTGAAAGCCAGAGAAAAATACTTCTGGTTTGGTGATTCAATGTGTTGTTTAGGGTGCTGATTCCATCTCCAGTCTCTCTGTATTTGACTCTCAGCTCCTGAAGACAGATACTTTTGGTGCAATTCTCCTCTTTCACTGGAAAAAAAACCCATTATCAATCCTCTACATCTCTAGGGGAAAGAACATTTGATGTGACTGTGTCTGAAAGATTCATAAACCAGAACGTGTGTGAAGTCTTTTAAGATTTAAAAAAAAAGAAAAAAAAATCATACTGTGGTTTTTAAATCCATCTTCCTGATTTGTTGGACAGGTGATTTGTCATTTGCTGTCATGATCAGAATACAAATACCTCTCCCTCCTACAAGAAGTGGGGAGATGTGGAAGGATCCATTCCTTCAGCAGGCCTTTGTAAGAAGAGGGACAGCGAGGAAGAGGAGTATTTCCATGGGAAAATCATGGAAGCTCCCTTTATCTGGCACAATGCTGGGAAAAGCTCCATCATGTACAAACTGAGGAAACTGAGAATTATGAGAAACTGTTCCATGGGGGTCATGCCTGGGAGGGTTAAGGTCTCTTAAAATGCTCTCAGCTGTACCTAAGCCTGGAGTGGGCTCTGTTTCAGAGGTGTGAGGCTTGGAGATGTGTAAAACAAAACCCTCACAGGACCTTTAGAGACCTGGAAGGATGGTGCTGGTCCCTGTGCAATTCAGGGATGCACAGCTGCAGGGATTTAGACCAGGCAATGGATTTCCTGTCTGGCTTAAAGAAACCAGCCCAGGAAGAGAGGGCAGGAGGTGCTCCTGAGAAAGGGAAAGGTCTTGCTTTGGGTAAGGGAAGCTTGAGAGATCCTGATCTTCATTGTAAGAGCTGCCCTGGGCTTTTTATGGGGGAGGAGAGGAAGTTTCCCATAGCAATGCCATGCTCCTCCCTGTCCTGGAAGATGAGAGCAGCCTGTGGCCACTTTCAATATCTTATCAAAGCAGTGGGTCTGGTTCAGGGGCTCTGACAGTGAATTTACTGCTGCCTCCTTGGCACCCCAGGGCTGTGCTGAGCTGCAGGAGCAGTTCTTAGGGGAATTCTCTGGAAAGTCAGACTGTACAACACGGCTGCTGGGCCTCAGCCAGGACGTGTAGGTGCTGCTGTGCTGAACAAGGCAGATTTGTTGGTCTGGGGAACATCTGCTCAGTGGTCTCCTGGAAAAGTAAAGGCAGATCTGCAACTTTAGGATGGATGCAGATTAATGAAAGTGTTCTGCATCAATCAGGTCCTCAGGCTGGACTCAACATGTGGATATTTTTCTGTTGCCTGCACTGCAGGGTGTTGTATTGTCCAAAAATAGCTCTGGAAGGAATTGTTCTCCAGAAGAAAGCCCTCTGAAGTATATTTTCTTCCAAGCCATGAAAAAGCATTCATGTAAACTCACACCTGGGCTTTATTTTATCAATAAATTATAGACATTAGCAGTAATCTATATGGGCTGATTTGAGTTTAGGGATGGAAAAAAGAGATTTTCATGTGCTTCACACCTGCCTGCAGTAGCACGGGAATATTTGTGTTGAAGTGTCTGCACTCCTCTCTAGGCAAAAGTCACAATGTGGAAAATCCACAGCAGTGGATTATTATTTTCCTCATTATTTTCTCACACAGACACATTCCAAAGCCATGAGATCCTTATGTGGATTTTAGGTCCCAACTATGGTCTTGAGGACCTTGTTTCCATATTAACTTGTAGACCTCTGAGGGTTTTTTTTTTGGTTTTCTCTTTTCCTCTTCCCTGGTATTTTCTCCCCTGAAATACACCTGAGTGATTGTCTATGCATGCATAGAGACAATCAATAATTTTAATATCATAGAATGATGGAAAGATCTGGTTGGAAGAGACTTCTGGAGAGTACAGAGATCAGATTTCTCCTTGCAGTGAACCCAAAGCCCAGCTCCTCTCAGCTTCTCTTCACAGGTGTTTGTGCACCCTGAGCTATCTGGGAGCCTTCTGCCTGTCCCTTTTCTGCCAGATCCCTGCTGAACTGGGTTCCCACATCTGTCCCCAGTCTGTTCCAGGTGTGATCTCACCTGTGCTGACCAGAGGGGAAGAGTCACTTCCTTGGATATGTTGTCCTGGCCCTTCAGATGTGGCCTGGTGAGGAGTTTGCTGAGTTACAGTGATGACTCTTGTTCAGTGCCCCCAAATCCTTCTGAGCCCTTTTCAGTTCTTTCCCAGTGTGTCCTGATGCATGGAGTTGTTCCCTCTCTGCTCCAAAACTTTGGGCTTCTCCTTGTTGCATTCCAGGAGGGTTTTTGTTGACCCAGTCCTCCTGTTCTACAGGGTTCCCCTGGATTCCTGCTCTGACATTCAGCATGTGAATTACTCCCCCTTTCCTTGTGCTCAGGCCATTTTCCCTGATTGTCATGGATTTGCATAGATGGCAGACAGGGCCCTTGCTATCACATCTAAAGCCAACACTTTCAGCACTCCTGCAGGTCTGAGTGAGCTTTTCTCTATAATTTGTGACCAGTTGCTCTCCCACTGTTTGCTGTCGTCCTTCCCAGACTCCATCTCCATGGCAAAACACAGAGGAATTGAACAAGACTTTAAATTTGAATACTAAGGGAAAAAAGAAAAGGAACATTGAGCATGCTGCCACTTTCTGCACTGCTCATCTCTGTGCCTTTTGCTGAGCTGCAGGCTGAGGTTCACACTGTCTCTGTTGGGATGTGCTCAGAGGGTTTTTAGTGCAAACTGCCCGTGGTGATTGAGAAAATAATACCTTTGCACTGCAGTAAATTGGCCCTGTTTGTAGTACTCAAAACTGCCTGAGCTAAGGTTGCAGCATGTTCTGTCTGAAAAAATCACTGGGAAGAGCTCAGGCAGCCTTCAGCCTGATGGAACAACCCTGCTCTACAGCTCCATCTGACACAAAAGAACGTGCTCCAGTGCTCAGTCCTTTCCCTGAGGGTTTGTGTGGTTTCAGAACACAGGAATGCCATGTAAGGGCCATGGCTCAGCTGGTACACCTCATTTGTTCAGGTGCAATGGGATGAAATCCCTGGAGTGCTTTGGAGGGACCTGTACAAAAGTATTGGGTGGGAGACAGGGACATTTGTTGTGTTTGGGGTATTTGTGTGAGGGCAAAGGCAGCAGAACTGTGTGAGACTGACATCCTCCTTTGTTTTATGTCTTCTGATAGCCAATGGTCCAAACGAGAGTTGGCCAAGCCACTCTTAGAATAACAGAATCACAGAATGGTTTGGGTTGGAAGGGACCTCAAAGATTGTGGAGTTCCACTGTCCCAGGCTGCTCCCAGCCCCAATGTCCAACCTGGCCTTGGGCAGTGCCAGGGATCCAAGGGAAGCCACAGCTGCTCTGGGCACCCTGTGCCAGGGCTTCCCCACCTTCACAGGGAAGAATTTCTTCCTGATATCTAAGCTGAATGTCCCTTCTTTCAGTTTAAACCTATTGCTCCTTGTCCTGTCACAGCAGTTACTGATAAAGAGTCCCTCTCTTCTATCATTTGAAACAAAAGAAAATCAAATTATCTGAGAGATCAGAGGAATTTGATGAAGGTGGACCAGAACTGCAGGACAAAGCCATGCTTCTGCACAAGAACCTTAAACACAGGGCTTGTATAACTTGCTAAAGAGTTCAGATTAAAAGATTATGAAACAAGCTTTTTTTATAAATTTTTTTCCCCCTCCATCCCCTGAAACTCTTTCCCACTTCAAAGAATGAGGAGTTTCCTTGCAGGAATGAAAGGCAGTGAATTGACAACAAACAAGTCAAACCACGAGTGCTTTGTGTTGCAGGGACCTGCTGCAGGCAGCAGAGATGAAGGGATCTTTTCCTTGCAGGAGCTGAGGGTGGCTGGGGAGGTGCACTGGACCATGAACCTTCTGAGCTCAGAGCCTGGAAAACTTCCACCCAGAGCCTGGCAGGAGCTGGAGCAGTTTTGGGGAAGCTCCAATTACCTGGATCTACAAGCCAAGCCACTCCCTGTTGTGTCCCACGTGCCAGCATCATCTCCCTGGACCTTCCCTCAACAGGGAGTGGGAGAAGTGCCAAAAAAAGGCCTTTTCCTGGTGGAAAAGGAGCTTTGTGTAAGGCCTCATGTTGCCTTGTGCTCTTTCTTCCCTTCCACAACATCAAAAAATCAGGTGTCCATGCTGAAAAATACAGCTGGGAGCAGAGCTGATGTTTAACGTGCAGAATTTACCTCTCAGGGAGTGCTTCCAGTCACAGAACTAAACTAATGTTGAGCTTGTTCTGGGTTTCATTTCCTGCTTGGGAATACCTGAAGTTTGGTATTGTCACAAATGCTGCACCTTGGATCACAACTCTTCTCTTCCTGCCTATGTAATTCTGTGTAAGTGTGTGAAGGCTGCAAAACATTTCCATCTCTTTAATAACTAAACCTTCCCTGGCTTAATAAAAGTCCAGCAAATCCTTTGTGAGGTAATTAATGTGCTGGGGAATTTGCTTCATGACAGCATTGTGATGATTTGTAGGTGCCACACTCTCATCTGAAGGTGCAAATGCAGCAGGCTCTCACTGTTCTTTGTCACCCATGCATGTGAAAAAAAACCCTGCACTTTAATATCTGGTAGTTTTCATATATTTGAGCAAAAGGTAATAAGGAATAATGGTCCAAAAAGTGAAAATACTGAGTACTCTGAAAATACTTTCTGCTATTCATGAACTGTTTATTAACTCTTCAGTGGATAATACAGATAAACAATTGTCAATTTACATGTGCAAACTATCTAGCTTGACTTTTTGCCCTCTCTGATATAGTGCTGGTTGTGTGGCTACATAGCTGTTCGTGGGCTGGAGAACAGATTTTTAGGCAGTGGAATACCAAATAGCAAATATTTGTGCTGCTGCATTGAAAAACTCAATTATGTGCAGGCATTTTGCAGGGAATAGGTATTTTTCAAGCATTCACATGAATCAAAAAGCTATTCACTGGAATGTTTATGAACTTCAAAGCAGTGGTACATGAACAGAAAAGAGTATAAGAGTGCTTCAGAATTCAAAGAGACATTCTTAAGCATTGCTTGGCAGGGCCAGCCTCAGGCCAAGTGTCAATGCTATCTCCCTGCTTACTATTTATTATTCTGGTGATATATGCACTGAGCATTTGGGATGGCAAAGTGTTCTAAGTTTCTGTTTTGCTTAAAATATTTGTGTCAGCGAGGGGTTGTAATCCAGGGAGGAAAGGCAGGCAGCCAGGAAAGGGGGAATCAGAGCATTAAATCTCACTGCCACCCTTCATATGAGACAAAACTATTTTTCCTTTTCCTCTCTTCACAAAGGATACCTGGAAACTATTTGGCTGGGTGAATGGTCATGGGATTGGGGAGAGTGTGGGTAAATTTTCGTCTGTTGGTTGTGGAGGGACTCCAAAATAAGTCTGGGTAGGAGAATTGAGCTGGTTTTTGGTTTGTTTGCAGGGAGTTTCCCAAGTTGCACCAGCCAGTCTTGGAGAGACAGAGAAGAGCAGAAAGTCACTTGAAGCTGGCCACTTGCCAAACCAGGTATTTTGGACTACAAATGTCATTCTTGCAGCATTGTGTAGATATTTGATTTCTAAATTACCTGCAGATTTATCACCTTATGAGTCTTTGGTGAAGGATGTAATGGAATTGGGGAGGGATGGAGAGTGGTTCAGTAGTGGAACAGGAGGTATCTCCATCCTGGGAGACTTCCAAAGTCCTTTTGGATGGGGGCTGGATCAACCTGATCTCTTTGGGAAGCTGGCCATGCCCTGAGGAGTGGAGTGCAGCAGAAGTCTCACCTAACCTGAATTTTCTGTGGCTCTAGGTGCTGAGAGAGGTGTCCCCAGGGAAAAAGCAGAGGGAGAAAGGCATGAGATTAATATATCTGTTCCCTGTCTGGGCTGCAGGGCAGAATTCCAAAGAGCATAAATAGCTGGAACCTCATCTCTGCACAGTCAGCCTTGCATGGATTCTTTATTCAGCCTTGATTTTTCTCTTGTGGATTTTATCTCATCTCTAAAGTCATGGGAACTGAAATTTCATGTTACAATTTGTCTCCTCTTATCAGAGATGCATTGCTTTGTGTTATGTTGTCTGCCTTGTCTACAACTTTTTTTTTTTTTTTTTTTAAGCAGCATAAATATTAGGAAGAGAATCATTATGTCATTAGATATTACAGTATGGAATGAAGAGGAAGGTTAAGGGCAGACAACAAGGAAACCTTTCACTGCAAGACATCAAGGGATGTGGCAGCATTAAGTCATTTAAAACAAGTCTGAACAACTTCTTGAGACAAATACTGTGGGGAAATATCCAAGATTTCTTGTCTGGAAATTACTGAACTCTTGAAGTCCAGTTGTAGAGGACAGAGCATATATTCAGCTCCAGTCTTTCACATCTCAACAATTTCCACAGTGACACACCAAGATTACTTTATAAATAACATTAATTTTTTTTATGTGCTCTCAGTTTTCTTATCAGAAAGGACTTGGGGATATCTAAAAGCTCAGCAGACTCTTGTATCTGCACACACGGGGGGAAAAGTTTGGTAGTGTTTGTTTCTATTGGAATACAAAATAGGAAAGTGAGAAAAAAATGCTTTCTTTTTGGGGGGTAAGACTGCAATTGCTAGATTGCAGCTAAAATATATTTAGGCTATTGAAAATGCAGAGCTGGGTACATTCTCATGGAAATAAAAGAAGTTACGAGGTGGAAAGTGCACATGGGTTCCCTCAGCCAGGACTGGATAAATAAGGGCTGGACTTTGTGTTGCTTCAGCTGCTGGAAAAGTGAAATTATGAGCAGAGCTTTGGTGTGACCTCTAATCCCCCTGGGGCTGTGCAGAGGGTGGTCAGCACCTCATCCAGTGGGGTTTTCACTGGGGTGATGACAGGCCAGGACTGTCCTGATCCTGTGCTTGCTCACCTTTATAAATTCTCTGCTGTGCCAGTCCAGACCTCACCAGGTGTCTCTGAAAGCTGAAAGGTTGATATTTAGAGTCCTGGGTGGGGCACAGCACATCAAAACATATCATTCCCTCATAGAGCCATTACCACTGAAAAATAAATTAAATTTGAAGTGGTGTCATCTCTTACTTCGGCCTTGAATAATGTTATCAACATTTTTAAAAGGACAGCCTGGAACTCTGTCTTACAAAATACATGCAACCAATGTTCTTGACCAGGGAAAGAAATTAATAAATAATTAACCACTTCCATAGATCACAACATGCTCAAAGCAAGGGGGGCTGCTTGGGGAGGACAGCCATAAATTGCAGGGCTGAGGCAGCTGAAAGCTGGTGAGAACTGGGCTTGAACTTAGGCTGGGGTAACTCTGTGATCTATGAGAGTCCTTCAGTGTGACACTTTCTCCATGCTCGTGCCAAGTGTGCTGATGAAGTTTCAAGGGGTTACCAGCCATGCATAGTCTACAGATATTTGTATTACTGAGTGAATCAGATGTGAAAGATAGCTGTTGTAGTCAGGGAAATGACTAATGAGGAAGGTTACCAGGAACTTTGCATTTTAAAGCCTTCTCAGTGAAAAATGGTGTGGGAGACAGAGGCTCCTTGCATGCTGATGTGTTGGGTCTCCCACCTCAGCCTTTCATCCAAACCATGAAACTTCCTACAACAGTGCTTTGTTTGATGAATAGAGTGTTGTGTGGATGGGGCAAGATTTCATACCTGGAAATGGAGTATTTAATACCTGAAAATGGA